>PVIW01008733.1:0-58004 GCA_004026585.1 Noctilio leporinus | reverse complement strand
TTATTTTTAGAAGGAGGGGAAGGGAGAGAGGCAGAGAGGGAGAGAGACATCAATGTATGGTTGCTTTTCACCTGCCTTCAGCCACAGACCTGACTGGAGACCTGGTTTGCAACCTGGTTATGTGCCCTGGCTGGGGAATCGAACCTGCGACCTTTGCGTTCGCAGGCTGGCACCTTATCCACTGTACTACCAGCCAGGGTGTCCCTCATTTACTCTCTGCAATCTCATTCTGTCACCATTCTCCCATGCACCTGCCCTGTCTCTGCCTAATCATATGTCTTTGCTGTGTCTTCCTTTAGCTTACAATGTCCTTTTCTGTGACATTACTATTGATGAGACCTCTGACAATACAGAACTGGCAAGCTGCTGTGATCAACTTAATTCTGAGATTTACAATCTCCAATTCCTAATGGATCTCAGCCAAGAGCTAGGCATTGTTCAGTAGGGAAGATAGGGAGAGGATCAAGGCTGGAAAGAATCATCTGTGCAATGCCTTTTATCACACATGTTCTCCACTGAGCAGTGTTTGACTAAATGTGTGAATAGGCACCTGCTTTACCATGGCCCCCTCTATGGACCTCCCCTTACTCCCCAGAGTGAGCTTACACATTCCTCTTATTACCAGGAGAAACCTGGTTCTTTTTGCCAACACAGTAAAGAATTACAGATCAGCAAGACTATTAGCATGGAAGCAAAGTTTATTAGTCCTAAGATCTAATGGAAGAGCAATAGCAAGGGTGGCCAGAGTCTGGGTGGCCAGAGTCTGAGTGGCCAGCACCTGGGCGGGCAAAAAGAAAGTGGCCAGAAAATCTCTGGCTGAAGGCTGACTGGCTAACCATCCTTGCTGTGTGGTAAGATAGCCAAGAGAAGAGAGTCCTTTGTTATGAGGACTTACGTAGTTGGCAGGATGGGGGTGAGGGAGTTACATATTGATTGGCAGATAAAGGTGGTGCCAGCTTTCCTGGGAAGACACGACTACTCAAACTTAGGTATGTGTAGGGATCTGTTAGCCTGAATCCTTATCCTGCTCTAGACTCTATTTGTTCATTTTGCATATGTGACAGAAGGCAGGCAGTTAACCAAGGCTGTTTTATGGGCTTTTTCTTTGGGTACTCTAGTTCTCCTCCCCTTCTAGATCTTAGGATAAATACGGTTTCAAGGTTTTCTTTTTTCCAGGTAGTGAAGATGACACACACAGGCTTTCAAGCCTCCCCCTCCCTCACAGTCCTAATTTTGCTTATTGTTCAGAATGCCCGGCAATCTTATTGCACCAGGCTCAAGGCTACTGGGTGAGACATGTCTTCCTTTGCTTTTAGGCTCCTGTGTTAATTTCTTTGTTAGCTTGCAATGGTGAGGGTCTTGCCTTTATTTCCCCTCTGGCCACTCATTCCTAGCTGCTACCTAAGTGCCGAAAGGCTTTGTCTGGCAATGAGGGTGCTCGCCATCCACCGGCCAGCAATAGCAGCTCAGTCTCAGAGTTCTTCCTATGCTACCTGCTGCCTCACTCTGTGAAACTATCATGCTACTCTGCCTCCTTTACTTCTTAAGGTGAAGGATGTGACTTATGTACATTAGGATCCCTGGGCATGGTTCCTGAAACATACTAGGTGCTTAGTAAATGCTCGTTGAATGATGAATGAGGCTGAATGACCACTTCTTAGTTTGGCTTCTCTGAGATTGTAGCCTCTCTGTCTTTGTCCCTGCAGGGGCCATGGTGCAGGGCATGTGTGATACTGAGTGTGTCCTTCTTCTGACTGAAAAGGAATAGTTTATAAAAGTAATGAAGGCCAGGGAAGTACATAATGGGGTAGCACTGGCCATAATTTTCTAGTATCCCCCACTAGCTATTCCCATTTAACCCATGACTTTGAGCTGACACATTTTTGTTTTTATTCCATTTATGAAATGCTTATGATGACACTTATCAGATTGTGTTTTTTGAGGACCAAGTCAAGTCTATAAACAGAATGTGTTGTTTAATTAATTAAGTGACCTATGTAAGAACATGGCTTACAGTAAAGTTTCTTACATAAAACAACATGATTGTGACATGTAACACATGCATTTTAAGCAGTCTCTGAGATTGCTCTTCTAAGCCTTACCTGTTAGTCCTTTTGTAGAAAGCACCCCTTTCCAGAAGTGGGGAGAGCTGTCATAACAGTCTCATATTTCACAACCAGGGTTGTCTGCAGTCTTGGATATGATGTTTCCTAAAATGCTCTTCCTTTTTGCCAATTAATGAATTAATAATGCACACATATATGCACCCTGAATGTGTGAAGAACAGGTTGCCCTTTAAAACCAAGATGCCCTACTCATTATATGAGCAATGAAACTGCCGCTCTTTTCTGCTATTTTGTATTTTTCATAGGTGACTGACGCCTTCCTGTGGCAGCATAGTAGAATTGCACAGGGCTGGTTGGATTTTGTCAAAGGGGTAATTTTTAAGTTTCAGTCCCAGTCCTCAGGTGGCTCTAGTGTCAGTCCCAGTCCTCAGGTGGCTCTAGTGAAGGCTCTTCATGGCTCCCCCAGCAATAGGACACAAGGGAATTGGTGCTGTGAGTGTGTTGCTGAGAGGCCGTCAATGTTAGGAGAGGAGACAGATCCCTGGCTATTCTACCACAAATGAATACAGTAAATCCCTTTGTTTTAGGAAGAATGTCATCCAGGTTTCAGCAGGTGAACAAATGCACACACAGGAGCTTGGAAGACTAAATTGCAGTTTTTCCATGGGTTAAGTAACACAGCCATAAACATGTCCTTTTTTATTTTTTGCTAAATAGGAAATGCCTAATCTGTAGAATAGGTTGCATGTCTTTGAAAAAGGACCGATGTTACTTTCCCCAATTGTTTATTAAAAAACAAAGTCAGAGTCTGCCCAACTCATGGTGGGCCAGTGGCATCATCATTTCATGTGAGAGGCAGCTCACAAGGAGACTCCTTCTGGATACTTCTTGGCTCTTTGGAACAAAAATATTTCGTTTCAGTGTCTGTGAGAAGCTTACTTGCCTGGCAGTTGTTGAAAGATGGGTCAGGTATCCTGGGGCCAGATCCAGCCATGCAGAAATCATTGGTTTTGCTCACACAAAGATTTTTTAAAATTGTAACTCAACTTTTAAATATGGGAATTTTGCATGCAAATCCATATTTCTTGCTTGTTTGATTGGGTGTAAGCCATGGTCTGGATCTGAGCATGTTGCATCCATGAGCTCAGGTTTATGTTTTCCAGTCACTGGACATCTCATTCTTCCTGTGGACTCCCTGGTACAGGACCTCAGTCACTGCCATTTATTGTCATGCTGACACCATCTTCTATTGTTATAGTAGAAAAACGTTCCTCTCTTACAGGTGAGCAGACATAGTCAGCCATTCCCCTAATATCTCTCTGCTTCTCTAGCCCTCATTATCTGCCAGGCATCCTCTGAGTTGAGGGCTTCAGGGTAGGTCAGTCTATAGTTAAAGGTGAGGTAATTGTACTGTACTTTAAGATCTCAACTCTTAGTTAATGTGCTAGTTTCAGCAAAAATATTTTGAAGAGGAAAAGCCATATATTAACATAGGCATTTAAAATTGTGTCCATCCCTGGCTGGTGTGACTCAGTGGATTGTGTGCTGGCCTGTGAACCAGAGGTTTGATTCCCAGTTAGGCATATGCCTGGGTTATGGGCCAGGTCACGAGTTGTGAGTGTATGGGAGGCAACCACACATTGATGTTTCTCTCACTCTCTCTTTCTTCCTCCCTTCCCTCTCTCTAATAAATAAATAAACTATTTAAAAGACAAAACAAATAATTGTGTCCAAGCTAGATTTGATTATTATTAACAACAAACAATGGTAAAGTTGGGCATTATACTGTGTGGCTCCAACCATAGAGCTCTGGCAACCCTGTGAAGGACATAAGGGTGATCACAAAGTCCCTAACATTTAGTAATCATTCACTATGTGCCAGGCACTGCAGTGAATACTTTTCATGTGATTTCATTGAATTCCCAATAACCAAATAACTTATATCTCCATTTTCCAATAAGCAACTTATGAAAAGCCCCAGAACTATGGATAGATGAGCCTGGATTTGAAAGTAGGCAGCCTGACCCCAGACTCCAGTGTTATTGTTGTCATTTTCTAGACATGATTACTATTGTGTTGTTATTCTTATTCAAATTGGAGAACATCACTTAAGAAAAGTGAAGGTCACACAATGAGGTTGTTACAGCTATTAACTGGTAGAGGCAGGATTGAAATGTAGCTGTGGTACATCCTTTATATCAAATTGCATTTCTTGATTTTCAGAAAGTAATCTAAAATTAGTTTTTATTAGGAAACATGGCATACTTTTTAGTGGAGAACTTAACATTTTTCTCAAGGAAAAGAAAAAAATAGGAAAATGCTTTTGGGTCCAAATAAGTGTAGCTACTGATCTAGCCTGACAACACTGAGAAGAGACACATTTCAACATTCCACCTCTGGGAATGGTGGTGAGTGGAGATGCATAGTTGCAGTTTAGCTTTTTAGGACACTCTGCTGAAGAGCATTATGTACAGCACCTACTGAAATGTGGTGCTGATTACACTCCTTTTAGGGTGAATTATGGTGAAATAAACAGTTAAGTTGTTGCTCAGTGGTCTCAGAAATAAGATACACAATTTCATGAATGAGTGTTATATACACTGCTATTATTAATAATAATATATAATTGCTAAGACTATACTATGCACAGGGACTATATAAAGTATTTTTCCTCAATTATCATTAATTCTTAAAAATCTCCCAGCTTTGTGAGGATTGCATGCCCATTTTCAGAATAGCAAACTGAAGCTTAAAGATGGGAAATGACTTAGCCAAGAGCACACACCTCCCATGTCACAGGAGAAGGATCAACATTGTCTCTCAAGGCCAAATACTTTTTCTGTTATACCATGTTGTCATCATACTATGTGCACAAAGTTACCAAATTTATCCATTTAAAGTTAATTCATTTCATCTTCTGTAAAACAGGCTAATGATAATGTCTACTCCTGGAATTGGTGAGAGTTGATGACATAAATCATATAATGCACATAAAGCACATCAACTTGGTATATAGCCTTACTCAGGTTCTTGTTGGCCAGGTGCTAAGGACTGGGAAAATGGGGGAATATAATCTTTCCTCATAGGGCTTATAATTAGTGTAGGGGAGGAGGAGTGGAATAGATCATACAAATAATACAGTTCAATAGATGCAGCAGTATCTAAGGCCCATAAGCAGGCTGTTGTAGCAGGGTGGCACAGAGCCATTGTCCATTCTCCCAATGTAGGAAGAAAATCCTTATGCAACTCTGGTTATTAATGTAATAAGCCTCTCTGAAGAGTGAGACTGTAGAAAGGCCTGTATGCCAGATGACTTTTAAAAATTGTTTTTGTTCTTTCCTAAAGGAAAGGTTAAACAAATAGAACTGTTCTATAAATAAAGTGTAAATGCTGTTCAGCAACAACTTAAATCGTGGTGTTGCATCTGGAGAGAAGGAGAGCAGAGCACAGGACAGGGAGGGATGGGAAAAGAAAGTACCACTCAGAAAAGGGTCCACCACCCAAATTAAAGCCTTCCTTTGGTGCTGTAGGAATCCCCGGTCTGTCTATTTGCTTCCTGCCCACTATTGGCAGCCTGGCTTCTGGCACACCCCATCCATTTCTCCAAAGCTGTGGGCAGCCTCCCCTTTCAAGAGAGAGGCCCATGGGGAATACACTTAGGTAACCACAAGAGGCACATCTACTCACACTTACTATTCTAGTCTTTTATTTATACACATGAACCTATAATATAAGATCAGAAGAATTTTGATCTTATATCAAAATTTAAAGTTAATTGCATGAATGAGAAGCATCAAGGTAAGCAAACCCATGAGAAAAGAGATAATGTAAGTAATAATAAAAAAAAAAAGTGTTGAGAACATAACTTGTATTAGTATCTTCAGGGAGGTTCCAGAGGCTACTGCATTATAAGACAAGAATGGTTGTCATGTAAATAAACAGCTAGAAGAAAACATTCTTAGAAATTAAAATATAATAAAAAATAAATAAGGTAAGAAAAAGAATGGAGATGAAGGGGAATCTGGTCAAGATGGTGGCATAGGCAGACATGGCTCAATTCTTCTCACAACAACATCAAAATTACAACTAAAATATAGAGGAACCATCAACCAGAGCTGTCAGAAATTAAGGTGAATGGCAGTCTGACAAATACGGAATTAAAGAAACCACACCCATTGAGATGGGTAGGAGAGGGGCAGATTTGGAATGGAGCTCCAAGCAGTTCCCCTTAAAGAACCTACACATGGACTCACCTACTTAGACTCACTCCCTCTGAGCTCCAGCACTGGGATAGTAGCTTAAAAGGACAAGTGGTATACAGGGAGAAACTGAAGTGTCTGGCATCAAGGCAAGAAGGGGTCATTGTTCTTGTGCTAAACCCACTGGGCTGCTGCCACATCTGAGACTCCATTAACCTGGATAACACTGTCTGACCCACTATGGAGATCCCCTACCAGATTTATGGGTCCACCCAAGTTGCTTTTCCATATGAGCATCTGGTCTTGGCTCATGCTTCACAATTTCCTAAATTGAAGCAATAGCTGGCCTTAGTGTCCTCTAGGTCAGCACTACCCTCGGACATCTTAGATTCACAGCTTGGCTTTGCCTGGGAATCTCCAAACCCAGCACAAGTAGCAGCCACTTGAGGTTGCTTTATAGCTCAGGCAGGGTGCCCTGAGCAAAACACAGGTAGGAGCTGACCCATGCTGCACTACCTGAGAAACTCCAAGGCTAGTGTAGCCAATGGACAGCTACAGACCATGTTGGAGTCCCACGACCCTCCCTCTGCACAGCTAATCCCTCTTCAGAGGGCAGAGGTTGGTGGTCAGTTGTCACATCCAGTCCTTGTAACTGACTGGTCTGGGTAAGTCCCTCCCATTGATCTGCCAAGAGCATTCAATGCTCAACTACAAGAGGAGGGTATACTCAGCCAACATGAAGGGCATACCTCAAGTACCCAGCTTGGTTGATAAAGAAGCCTGTGCCATGGGACCCTACAGGACACCTACTACATTAGGCCACACTACCAAGACAGGAAGTCAAAGCTCTACTTAATACAAAAAAAGCAAAATAAAACAAAACACAGGGAGGCTGCCAAGTTGAGGACACAAAGAAATATGGCCCAAATGAAAGAATAGAACAAAAGCTCAGAAAAAGAACTAAGTGAAACAGAGATAGTCAACCTATCAGATGCAGAGTTTGAAACACTGGTTGGTGATCAGGATGCTCAGAGAAATGATTGAGTATAGCAACAAAATAAAGGAAGAAGTGAAGGTTATACAAAGTGAGATAAAGAAAAACATACAAAAAACCAAGACTGATGGGAAGGAAGCTTGGATTCAAATCAATGAGTTGGAACAAAAGGAAGAAATAAACATTCACCTGGAACAGAAAGAAGAAACAACAACAACAACGGGGGTGGGGGGGCACAAGGAGAGGCTTAGGAACCTCTGGGACAACTTTAAATGTACCAACATCTGAATCATAGGGCTGCCAGAAAAAGAAGAGGAAGAGCAAGAAATTGAAAACTTATTTGAAAAAATAATGAAACAAAACTTCCCTAATTTGGTGAAGGACATAGACATACAAGTCTAGGAAGCACAGAGTCCCAAACAAGTTAGACCCAAAGAGAGAATCTTAAAAGCAGCAAGAGAAAAGAAGAGAGTTACTTACAAAGGGGTTCCCATAAGACTATCAGCTGATTTCTCAAAAACAAACAAACAAACAAACGGACATACAAACAAACAAAAAACCTTTGCAGGCAAGAAGGGACTGGCAAGAAGTATTCAAAGTGATGAAAAGCAAAGATCTACAACAAAGATTACTCTATCCAGCAAAGCTGTTATTTAGACTGGAAGGGCAGATAAAGTGTTTCCCAGACAAGGTAAGGCTAAAAAAGTTCTTCATCTCTAAGCCATAATTATATAAAATGTTAAATAAAATTAAGTAAAAGATCATAATTGTGAACATTAAAATGACAACAAACTCACAACTATCAACAACTGAATCTAAATAAATAAATAAAACCAAAACCAAATAAACAAATAACTAGAACAAGAACAGAATCATAGGTATGGCAATCATTTAGAGGGTTATCAGTGGGAAGGTGAAAAGGGGAGAACAGAAAAAGATACAGGGATCAAGAAGCATAATTGGTAGGAACAAAATAGGCAGGAGAATGTTAAGAATAGTAAAGGAAAAGGTGAAGCCAAAGAACTTACATGCGTGACCCATGGACATCAACTAAGGGAGAGAGATTACTGGAAGGAAGGGGATAATGGACAGAGGGGGTCATAGGGGAAAAATTGGAACAACTATAACAGCTTAATTAATAAAATATGATTTAAAATGATAAAAAATAAAGATGAAGACTAGTTAGTGATTTGGAATATAAAGTTAAGGAGTTCTTCCAGAGCCTAGAGCAAACAGGAATAGACCCAAGAATCCAACATCTATTGCATAGGGATTTCAAAAGAGAGAAAACAGAGAGAATGGTTTGGGCAGAGTTACAGTATGGATAATAATATAAAAATAAACAGGGAGTTCAGAAGAAAGTAGAATAAATTGAGGAGAAAGAAGTAATAATAAATTTAAAAATACAGTTTCCTTAAGACAAAGGAAGATTTGACTCTTCAGGATAAAACTACACAATGAATGGTTACTTAAGACATTAAAAAAATATGCCTACACCTATACTCATAAAATTTCCTAATTCCAAGGTAAAAAAGAAAACCTTAAACATTTCCAGGTATGAAACAAGCAAACAAATTATCTGCAATGGGATGAGAAGAATATTATTATCAAACTTTTGAAATATTGGCCACCCAATTACAATAGAATAGTGTCTGAAACTTAAAAAAAAAAACCTGAACCTAGAATCCTGTAAAACTTCAAACTTATTCAAGTTTGAAACAAAATAAAGACATTTGCAGACCTATAGGACTTTAAATACTTTATAGTTAGGTATCTTTTCTTGAAAAATAAAATAACTTCAAGATTTATTTTGGTAAGAGAAAAATTCCAGAAAGGATGATTTAGGATACAGAAGCAAAAATAAGAAAATAAGCCAGCAAACACTATAGTTGAATGCAAACAACTGTTGACATTGTGTCTGTCAAGTTTAATGCAATTTCTAAGAAAAGTTTCCTTAGAAATTAAAAAGATAAAAAACAACTAGTAACCATCTGGAGCTAATAAAATTGTAGATTATTTTAATTAAAAATTAGAAGTTTGGGGTAGGAAAGGAACCTTTTTGGGAATAATAAATTATAGATACTGATTCATTTTCAACATGGATAGAAACTTAAGTTTAATTATATGTATATATTTAAATACAAGGGTAATAGTTAAGAGAATAAATTCAGTATATGTAACTGCCCAACAAATTAAAGGGGGAAAGTGTACAAGGAGAATTTGATCAATCTACATGAAGATAAAACTATATTCTACCTATCTATCTATCTAGAAAACACAAAAGGATGAGAGTAAAAAGACCATATAATATGTTCTATGAATAAACAGGAATAAAGAGGAATGAATTAAAATCTTACATTAAAAGATAGAGACTCTCTGGGTTAAAAACAGTCGCACAAATATCCAACTGTATGCTATCTAGAAGTGTACCTAAAAAGAGGAAAAATAAAATACTCTTGAAATGAAAGTCCCCATTATTATTACAGTCAAATTGTAACAAAAAGAAAGCTAAAATGTTAATTTAAATATAAAACAAAATGGAATTTAAAGCAAAAAGGATTAATGGGATAAAGAGTAATATTTCATATTGATCACTAGTAAAACCAAACAAGAAAGTGTAATGATTATGAGTTTCTGTGCATCAAACAAAAACCATTGGAATAAATAAACCAAACCTGTTGGAATTGCAAAAAAAAAAGTTCAAATCAGAATTTAAAGAGCCTTGTCTCAGAAATTTGTTGCAATAACTTACATGTTTCACTTTGAAACCATTAACCTATTTGAGTTCTCTTGCCAATTCCATGTAATTATCTTCATAGTAACTTTTTCTGCTGCTCTTTCATTGCACACTCTTTAATGGCTTATCACAGCTCACATTTTAGGATCCACCTTTGGGTACCTTCCAAGGTGCCTTAGTCAAAAGAACTCAGTTTTGTGATTTCTGAGTGAAGCTGGTAAGGCTATTTTGTTAAAGTGCTAATGGCTGGATATTTAGATATTATTTCTCTGAAGGACACTCTTTTCTCTCACCAGCTAATCCCTGAATGTGACTGACTCTAGTAGCATTGATTTCATGGGTGCTCACAGAAAGATGTAAACTTATTGGCCATTTCATAATCATTTCAGACCAAGTCATGCAGCTCGGCATTCTGAGTTTTGGACAGCCACTCACTGTTTACCTTTGAGCAAGTCATGTAACTTCTCTGCGTCTTGATTAATTTGTCTTTGAAATGAGGAAGCAGGGCTAGAACAAATAGCCATTAAGGTTCTTTCTTCCTCTGAAGGCTTATTTTTCTATTGCATTTTTAAATTCATATTTTTATACCTATTGTTTTTTTTTAATCCAACTTCTGTGGTATATTTTATGGAATGTGAAGTGTACTTTTCATCTGACAGATCTTTGGAAGAAAAGAATAACAGAAAATGTTTGAGGGCATAGCACTTTGTGCAGGCACTTACCGGTGGGCTTTCACCCTGGAATTTCGCTTCTCCATCTAGTCTTCTCGTTGTCTCTAGGTGCCAACGATGGCAGGAGTCCCAGTTAGTGCTGAGTGACTGTCTCTTGAGTATGTGATTGGGCTCTGTCCTTATAAACATGGCTTTCTCTCTTATTTAGCTGCATTGCAGGCACTGAAGAGAAAGAAGAGGTTTGAGAAACAGCTTACTCAGATTGACGGCACACTGTCCACCATCGAGTTTCAGAGAGAGGCTCTGGAGAACTCACACACTAATGCTGAGGTGCTGAGGAACATGGGCTTGGCAGCCAAGGCAATGAGAGTGGTTCAGGAAAACATGTGAGTGACCTTATCTCTGTCTGAGTCATAGTACCCTCGATGTTAGGAGAGCCATATGATTTCAGCAGGAATGGGCTTGTCCTTTTGAGACTCTTGACATGTCAAAATTGAATGGTTCCTCAGAGAAAGATTAGTAGATGTTATAGTGGCAGAAAACAACAAAAACCATGCAAACATGAAGGACATTCATTTTGCCCTTGAGGTTTCCCAGTCACCTCACAATGGTCTGACATGTCACCTGTAACTTTTCATTATACAGTTTTTAAAAAAAAATATTTTATTCATGTTTTTAGAGAGAAGGGCAAGGAGAGAGGGAGAAAGGGAGAGAAGCATCAATATATGGTTGCCTTTCACCTGCCTCCAGCTACAGACCTGACTTGCAATCTGGTTATGTGCCCTGACTGGGAATCAAACCAGCAACCTTTGGGTTCATAGGCTATTGCCCATCCACTGAGCCACCAACTGGGGCTCATTATACATTAGTACAGTTTTTAAAAGGCTTAAATATCAGTATCTGTAAGTGTGTTAGACTATAGAAAAGTGGTTGCTAAACTTTGGTGGGATTCAAAATCACCCAGCAAGCTACTAAGGAGAACGCAGATGTGTTTTTGAAAATATGTCAGAGTACTCAGCTTTCTCCACATGTAGATTCTGGGAATCTTTCAAAATCTTTATTCCACTGAGAATCAAAATTTCAGTTGTTAAGTAGCCTGATAATGAGGAAACATCACTTTTCTGGTATCCAATCATTTTGGCCTAGTTTCACAGTTGGACGGACAGTTCAGAGACAGGGTCCTAGAAACACAGTACAGATCCTGTCATTTAGACCCTGGCAGCTTAGGTTGGTAGTTAGGGACCAGTGGGCTCAGGTGCTAGAAACTTGTCTTCTAGCAGCTGTCTGTCCTTGCCTGTCACTACCAGGTCCCTTTGCTGAAGTTGCTGATTCTTCTGAGGGTTTCCTAGGCCTAATCCTGCCCTCATCTGTAATCTCCTAGGACAGCAGTGGGCCTGGGATGGCCCTCAGGGAGTTAGGATCTCAGAACAGCGAGGCATTCTGGAAACTAGTCTTGTTCCAGAACTCAGCTTCTATGAAATGCTGTTGTCAGGTATCGGCTGCTGAAAGCTGCCCCGGCTTATCTTAGCCATGGAGGTCCTCAGGGGTCCATAGCACCATTTGCTGCAGAGTCGATACCCAGCAGCATATTTTAAGTTTTACACATGCACTAACAGACAAAAATTTCAAAATAGGCCTACAAATATTGTAAATTATAAGATAATTTGCTCTTTAGTGACTCCCAAATGTAGCAGTTTAATATTTAAAATATAGGTGTCTGTACAAAATTTTTTAAAAATGCAAGTTGATGAATATTATCTGGAATTCTTGTTATCCTATGGAAATAACTAAGAGTTTATATTAATTGATTCATCTTCCATAATGGAGTATATCTAAATTCATATTTTTAAAGTAAAATTCTAAATAACAAAATATTTTCTAGGGATCTGAACAAAATAGATGATTTGATGCAAGAGATCACAGAGCAACAAGATGTTGCCCAAGAAATCTCAGAAGCATTTTCTCAGCGGGTTGGACTTGGCGATGACTTTGATGAGGTGGGTAATGTGGTATGAAGAATGGAATGTTGTGGCTGCTGCCAAGGACAGTTTCCCACTACCGACAGCAAAGAGTGCTCCTCAGTATCTCCTTAAGTACCATCAAAGAATAAATGATACTTGCTAGAAACATACTTAAGAGGAAAATGAAGTGTTGATAGCTCTGATTTAAAGGAAAGATTAATACAGTTTGGCAAACAGCCTCCTAATTAAGTTTATAGCTATTAAGGAAAAGCACCCTGTGATTATGTAAAGTTAGTGACTTTTAATGGTAGAAGTCTAAATAGCCCATTATGAGGAGGAATGGCATGCTTGCACATCTGGCAAAACAAAACAGACTGTCACTCTGCAAGGAACAGATGTATCATGCTCTGTGGTTGTTAAATTTGAAGTTAGGCTGCCTCCATTCATAACTAAGGCTATGAAACCAAATAAATGTGGACAGGCATTATTACCACACACATTCCGTTTGAATTCATCAGTCCAATAAGACAGCAGACTCTTTAGAATGGTGGTGTCTGCCCTGTGAATTTCAATTGTTCTGTTCAAAGCACACATACTAGTATAGACTAAGATATCTTTCCAGTTCTCAGGGAAGTGCAGTGAAGACTCACTTCTTACATCTACCTGCTATTAAAAACAAAATATCTAATGAGAAAGGCATGGTTTCACAGAATCCTAGAAAATAAGAATTAGATGTCAAGAACTTTTAAAAGTGGTATAGCTCACTTTTGAGCAAGGGATGATTTTTACATGCTTAAAGGATTGTAGAAAACAATAAGTAACAGTGGCAATAGAGAAGACTGTAACAGTGGCCATCTGTGGCCTATGATGCCTAAATTACTGCTGCGTGGCTTTTTGCATTGTGGGGCTCTGTGCTTATGACATGTAGGCTTGGACATTTATTACTAAACTTTGTGTAAGTCCCTTTATTTTTTTGACCCTTTGTTTTCTCATCTATAAAATAAAAATTACTATCTCACTAGCTTATCTCTAAAATTTCTTAAATTATAAAGTTCTTGTATCAATGAATGAATAGGTGGTTGTTACCTGGAATCTGAAAATGAAGAAGGAGGAGATTATTCTGTCATCCTATTTGCTAAAGAAAATATCAATATCTTTCTGGTGCTAATTGATAACTACCACACACTTTAGATGATTCTGGGCACATGCTCTGTTCTGCTTTAACCACATTAACCACGTTTGTCCTTGATTGTTTTGTGAGCAGAAATAGGGTATCAGAGTATTCATTCTCCATTCATATAGCCTGTGGACAACCATAGAGCACAGAACTACACTGACTACACTGTTTCACAAGCACTTCCATGTTTTTTTCTTTTCATGAAGTAGATAGAACAGTGGTCTGTCATTCTGTTTGCTGCCTAATACACACTGACTTGGTGTTGTGGTTGGCTTAAGTATATCCTCTCTTGGCCCTTAGTATTATTTTCTCATTTTAATATAGGATAATTATTTGTTTATGTGCATTTCTCCCACATTAAGTAATAAGGTCCTTCAAGTTAGGTACTCTTGGTTGATTTGCACCTCTGGTTTGAGTTCAGTACTTGGTCAGGAGTGAGCTCCCAATCAATTTGCCCAACCATGAATGAATAGATAAAGATGTTCGTTAATCAAATATAAGAGTGTCTTAGGTCATTTGTAATGGGAAAATCTCAGAATTCTAACAATAATGAATGTAGTTGAGATTTCTAGCCTCTCTCAGGGGTTGAACTCTATCTGAGGAGCTAGGGAGCAAGGTAAATCTGGACTATCACAAGAAATCTTCTGCCTGACTTACTTATACTCTTAAAGTCTCCAACTAGTCTTGCATCTCTAAGGTTCTTGTGACAAAGAGTAGTTTAGGATTAAACTAGATCCTTTGAGACAGTTGCTAAAAGAAAGAAATACTGTGTACTTATCTTGGGTTGAAGTTTACTTAACCCAAACACATATTGGCTTGGGTCATTTAACAAAGGATTCATAGTATTTTTTATTCTTTTTACTTTCTGCACATTACAATTTTTGCCATACCCATTGCTTATTTTTAATAACAATAACCCAAATGAAAATATTTCCTCCAGTTAAAGTTTCACAGATTCTTAATTTTTAACAGTAGGAAAGAAAAGATGCATTGGAAACAGACAAGGTGTAACTTTCCTGGAAACTGGAGGTTTTCTATTCAGCTAGCATAAATGAGTTGAATAACTGTTTACTGAAGTATTTATAAGATTAGCTATGACAAATTTGCACAACTCCAAATATTCATTTTTCATAATTGCTCAGTGTTGCAAAAAAGACTTAGTCTTAACATAAATATTCCATTTGACTGGGTTTTCACATATCAATTGGGTAGCAGATGTTCTTGTTATTGTGCTTGAGGAAACCTACTTCTTGAAATGCTAACTCCGTAATTCTTTCTTTCTCCTGTGATCAGGATGAGTTGATGGCAGAATTGGAAGAATTGGAGCAGGAAGAATTAAATAAGATGGCAAATATCCAACTTCCAAATGTGCCTTCTTCCTCCCTCCCTGCACAACCAGACAGAATGCCAGGTAGAATACAAGACACTTTGTCCACTGCACAGAAGTCCCAAGCAGGTGTGTGTGTCCCCACCTCCACCAACTATGGTCACATAGTTGCCTGCAATAATAGCCTGATCTATATCCTTACAAGCATTTATTTTTTATTCCATAAATATACAAGGGCCCCCCCCAACAGAATTTATTTATAAAAATTGTTTATTTGTTCTTAAATGTTTAAACTTCAGTCACCTTCAAAGTACTCTCCATTTTGTGCACTACACCTATTGAGATATTTTTCCACTGCTCAAAATAGTTTTTGAATTAATCGATTTTGATGCCTTTATGTGCTTCTGCCATTTGCTGTTTCACCTCTTCCATGTTGGCAAAATGTTTACCTTTGAGGAGGTTTTTCATCCTCAAAACAAACAAACAAAAAAGTCACATAGGGAGGGTGGGACATGGGGCTCATGCCAATTTTGGTCAAAGACTGCTGAACACTCAGTGCAATGTGGGCAGGTATGCTCATAAATCACCCACCATGAAATGGACAAATGTGTTAAAAGAGTCTTAAAAAAAACTCACTGAAGCTGAATGCAGACTCTCATGATAGCACCAGCTGGTATGCTGATACAGGTGGGTTCCAAGAACACTCACCCAGTAGGAGAAGCCTGTACTACAAGGGACCTGCCATCCAGAAGATAATTCCATTTTGGGGGTGGGTTTCCCTTAGTACACCTTAGTAGACATAATTCACACCTGTTTCTTAATGCTAAACTGTGAATGTCACAAATTGCTCATTTTTATATATTTTATGTTCCAGCATCTTCCAAGAGGGCAGAAGAAGAGGATGATGATATTAAACACTTGGCAGCTTGGTCTACTTAAATGAAAATTGATTTTTTTTGACACCTAAATGAATGAGTTTTACATAGGACATAAAAATACTTTTGCCAAGTTCAGAAGGCCCTGTTTCACATTTATGCTGGATGAGTAATTGTTTCTTAAGTCTCATAAGTAAAAGTTCAAGAAAGGAGTCCTGTCAGACAGAAGCAGGAGTGGAAAGGGACTCCTGGTGGCATTTTGGAGGACCTCTCCACATGGATGGTAGGGACTTCTGCTTTGCTTACTACTAAGTTCCAGTCCTGGAACTTAGCTGGTGCTCTGTCTGTATTTGTTGACAAAAATGGACATTTATTCACATATAAAACATGTAACCATTTATAAGTCTTTGAAGAGCAATGTGTCAGGTGTAGCTGGAAGAATGACTTTCTGTTCCATGTTAGTGCAAGTGTGCTGTGTGTTACCAGTTATGTCACTGGTATATGACAGTATGTCACTGTATGGCACCCCTGGTAGCTAGGCTAGAAATACACTGTGTCTCTAGTAGGAGAGACGTCGTGTCACAGGGAGCTTGGAATGGGGCAATGGTGCATTTCTCAGAATGTCTGAAAGAAGTAGGAACTCACACTTTTGAGCATGGATCTCCTGAGTGTGTTTGAGCATTTTGGAAGCTGTGTGAATGCCCAGGGCCATTATGATGCTGCTTCAGCTGCTGAATGTGTAAATGTTCATGCTTTTTGGTCCTGTGCACACTTGTTCATTAATTTACACTTTGCAGCATATTTCTTGTAAATATTTTAAATTATAGACAATTAAAAGTTGGTCTTGATTGACATTTTGGCTATAATTGTTTTAAGTGAAACTATATTATGAAATTATGTATTGCTTAAAATATGTCATGAAGAATAAAATGACAATGTCATTATATAAAATGTTCTAGTGTTCCCTATATTTGCTTAGCAACATAGTGAAATGGAGAGAACATTGGACGTGGAGATAGAGGTCTTGGGTTGCAGCCCGTGTCCTGCAGTTAACACGGTAAGGGTGAGGCATGAACTCCAAGCTTTTTTGTCTTCACTGGGAAATCTAAGGGCTGGACTAGATCTCTATTAGTACAAGCCTTTTGTATATGCTGTTCTTTTTAGTAGTCTTCTCATTCTGTACAACACAGGTACCAAATCTTATTTCCTAAATCTTAGTTAAAATGTTTGTTCTCCTGGGAAACAGACTAAATTGGGTCTCCCTGTTATATGAGTCCACAGCACTCTGCTTTCTCTCCTGTCACCTGTCATGGTTCACATTGCATGTTTACTTGATTTATTATTCAATTATTGCTGCTTTTCCCTGGTCACCATGGTCTGTGGTGACCATGAGAGCATGAGCTGTATCTCTTTCAGTTCAATAGGGTATCCCCAGCACCCTCCAGTTACTCATACACAGTAAACATTCAGGAAATATTTGATAAAAGAATGGACATTAAGTTTTTACATCTTTTGGGCCATCATAGGAACTTGATTGACCTTCTACCTTCAAAACTGGACAACATGCACAAAACAAGTTTCCAGACATCGGACAAGAAACAGCACTAGCCTAATTTCTGAGATAAAAAGCAATGAAGTGAGTCTTCAGTGCCTCAGCTCACTGCCTTTACAGGAGAGAGGAACTCAAAGAGAGCATTCTGGAGTTCAGATCAACAGAGGGGTCCCTGCAAGTCTTCAGCTGAGCACTGATCTGCATACATGTATTACAAAAGTACTAAGGCCCAGAAGAACCAGTGGGAAGAAAAATTAGATCAATCTCAGAACTCACACAGGACCAGGAACAGTTTGTGTTCTCACTAGCCATTGTGGAAAGACCTCCTGATACAGGGGGCATCAGATTTAGTCCTCAGAAAAGTATTACCTCAGTAGCGAGGACAAATTATGCCCAGATTCAAGGCTGTCTGAGTCCATCCTGAAAAACTTAAAGCAAGCTTCAAAAGAATTAAATAATTCTGAGTCACCTAGCTTCATCCCAGGACGAAACCCCCTAATACATAAAGGAATATAACAGCTAACAAATAACAGCAACAGAACAACTAAAATAAAACCCTGGCCCTGACTGTTAGGGTTCATTTTGTTGGGCGTTGCTCCTAGAAGCTAGTGATTATTGGTTTGATTCCTTGTCAGGGCACATGCCTGGGTCGCAAGTTCAGTCCCTGGTTGGGGTGTAAGGGAGGCAACAGATTGATGTTTCTTTCTTGTATCGATGTTTCTCTCCCTGTCTTCCTCACTCCCTTCCCCTTTCTCTAAAAATAAATAAATAAAACCTTTAAAATAAAACCCTGACACCCAAAGCTCTTATTTATTTTTTATTTATTAAAAAATATTTTTTATTTATTTTTAAAGATTTTATTTATTGTATTTAGAGAGAGGGGAAGGAGAGAGGCAGAGAGGGAAAGACAGAGACATCACTATATGGTTGCCTTTCACCTGCCTCCAGCTACAGACCTGGCTGGAGACCTGGCTTGCAACCTGGTTATGTGCCCTGGCTGGGAATCAAACCAGTGACCTTTGGGTTTGCAGGCTGGCACTTTATCCACTATGCCATCAGTCAGGGCCAAATCTTTTAATTTCAAAGACTTAGTTTAAAAAGAACATAGAATATCTTATTAATACTTTTATATTGATTTCATATTAAAATATTATTTTAGATGTATTAGGTTAAATAAAAAATATTATTAAAATGTAGTTCACCTGTTTCTTTTTACCTTTTTGGAATGTGGCAACTTAGAAATTAAAATTGCACATATGGCTCACATTATATTTCTATTGGTCGGTCTTGGGCAATAAGATCAATTATCAATGAATGCACAGATCACTTAAAGTACTAAAATGACAAATTGTTAAAATAAATTTTTCAGAAGTTGATATCTTATTTTGAAAAGAAAAATGGTTTGAAATAAAATCATAATATTGCACCTCTGTTAACAGTAAAGAGAATGAAACATAAGAGAGAAAAAGTGTAAAATACAATTCATCCTTAGATTGAAGAGGTATTAAAAAGAATAAGGGTACTAAATCAGGCATCTAAAGGTGTTTCCAGCAAGGCATCCTTAGAATGGGAAGGCTTTTGTTGGAAATTGTAAATTCTGGGAGATTTGCTAAAGATTGGTCTCAGTTCATTGCATGGTACTTCAGGGATGGACATTCATTTGGGCAATACTGTATAGCTACTCTGTTGTGTTTTGTACTTTTAAATGTTTTCCAATATATTAACTAGGTTTTTTCCCCTTCTTTTTGCTGTTAGATACACATTTAAGATAGGAGACAAACCTGGATTTCTTAGAATTGATTTGAAAATGCTTAAAATGCAAAAATGAAGAAGATCAGAGACCAGGGAGACTATGGAGCTCACAGCAGCCAGATCTGAGGGACAACAGCACCCAGCTGTTGGGGAAAGTGAGCAAACTGTTATTCTGCTCAAGAGTCAAATTCCAGAACCAGAATATTTGATTGGCCAGGATTGGCTCATGGAACTACCTCTGGAGTCAGCCATCAGGACCCTCCTGAATGAGAAGCAGGGAGGGAGGTGTACTCAAGTTTAATCCAGGTGCTCCTACCCAAAAAAGGGGGGTGGGATGGATGTTGGGCACCTCAAACCTGAAATCACTGCCTCAAGCAATAGTTGTCCATTCCACAACTGAGAAGAATTAAATCAGCTGCAGCATTTTCTCATTCTTAGCAAACTTGGAGCCTGAGCACTGATTTACTTATTAGAAATTAAAGTTGCAAATAGCTTGTACAATACAATGGTAAGTGTCTTGCTCAAATAGGATACCTTTTCCAGTCACTTCACCTGATTCCCATAGGTGCCTGGCACACCTCTAGCTGTTTCCCTGGTGATGGTTCCCAGAGTGGGTGGGTTTGTGTGCATTCTAGAATAGATGGAGCCCTCTAAATGGACTTTTCCTGAGAGATGGGCAGTTTCTTCTGCCACCCCAACCCCTACTTATTTTCACAGCCAGAAGCTATGAGACTATTTTCCCAGCTCTGGAACTCTGAGCTGTGCGGTATAGCTTGGGGCTAGAATCGCTTCCCAGGTGTCCCTTCCAGCTTTTATCCACCACACATCAATGTGGGATTGCTAGTTCTGCTGGCCACAGCCATTGCCTTGCCATCACTGCCACCTTGCTACCACCACACTGAGCCCTCTCAACCCCAGTTCCCTATTTCCACCCCTCTTACCCATCTAAATGTATATTTCTTTTTTAAAATATTTGGTTGTTGGACTTCCATATAGTTCAATTTTCTGGCAGTTCTGGTTGTTTTTGGTTTGAGGTAGTTGTAGTTCTTGTGGTTGTGTGAGGAAGCAAGGCATGTCTACCTCCATCTTGGCCCTGTTCTATACTCTCTATATTGGTACAATATGTATCATGTGCTCTTTGAAAGTCTGATATTCAATGTCCTCCATAACATTCCTGTATTTCTATTTTCCATAATCCTAACTCTTGCTTTTCTTTCTTTTGGGATGACACAATCTTCTTCTCACCTCATAAAGTGACTCTTTTCCACATTTTCAATAATTGAGGTTTTTGTTGTCTCTTCCTTCTGTAGTCCTCATAGATCTCATTTTAAATTATAGTTTCAACTATCACTTTATTGGGAATAGCTTATAGTTCATATATGAATTTATTTGCTTAGTCAATCAATATTTACTAAATGTTATACCCTGAACTCTGAGCTAGTGTGAAGATTGAAGTCTAATAAAAAAATGGTATAGTTCTATCCATGACCTCTATCACAAGCTCCAGTAAGGTGAAAGTTTAAGGGTAGCAAAGAGCCAGATTGTGAAAAGGGCGAGCACTTCAAAATGTGGAACTAAGATTTATTTTTTCTACTGGTGTTTTTCTATGTTGTTTCAGTTTGGACAATGCAAAATTGCATAGGCATAAAATTGTGGAATGAGCACCTGGGAAACTGGGCCAGATTGATAGGGTTTTATAATTTTATTTACTTATCTGGCACAGTTTTTCTTTGCTTTTCTGTTTTTAATTTTTATTTTTTATTTGTTTGTATATTTTATTGATTGTGCTGTTACAATTATCTCAAGTTCATTTCCTTGTGTTCCCCCCCACACAATTCCCCTGTTCCCTCCTGCAGTCCCCTCCCCTCTTAGTTCTTGTCCATGGGTTGTCCATATAAGTTCTCTGATTTCACACTTTTCTCTACTGTTTTTAACTTCCCCCTGTCTATCTCCTACCCACCAACTATGTTTCCTAATCCCTATATCATTTCTCCATTTTGCCCCCTTCCCCCTTCCAGCTGATACCCCTCCCAATGATCTTCATACCTACATTTCTGGTCCTATTCTGGTTGTTTGCTTGGTTTGCTTTTGTTTTCCTTCTTCATTTTCATCTTTCAGGTTCTGTTGTTGATAGTTGTGAGTTTGTTGTCATTTTAATGTTCATAGTTTTGATCCTTTGTCTTAAGTAAATCCCTTTAACATTTCATATAAGTGCTTGGTGATAACAAACTCCTTTGTCTGGGAAGCACTTTATCTGCCCTTCCATTTTGAATGATGGCTTTGCTGGATAGAGCAATCTTGGTTGAAGGTCCTTGCTTTTCATCACTTTGAATATTTCTTGCAGTCCCTTCTTGCCTGCAAAGTTTCTTTTGAGAAATCAGATAATAAGTTTTATAGTAACCCCTTCGTAAGTAACTCTCTTCTTTTCTCTTGCTGCTTTTAAGATTCTCTATCTTTAAACTTTGCCATTTTAATTATGATGTGCCTTGGTATGGTCCTTTTTTGTTCAACTTGTTTGGGACTCTGTGTGTTTTCTGGACTTGTATGCCTATTTCCTTTGCCACATTTGGAAAGTTTTCCTTTATTATTTTTTCCACACATGTTTTCAATTTCTTGCCCTTCCTCTTGACCTTCTGGCATTCCTGTGATTCAGATGTTGACACGTTTAAAGTTGTCCCAGAGGTTCCTAATCCTCTCCTCATTTTTTTCAATTCTTGTTTCCATTTTCTGTGCTGGTTGACTTTTTATTTCTTCCTAATGTTCCAAATCATTGATTTGAACCCTATTTTCCTTCGCTTCACCATTGGTTTTGTGTGTATTTTCTTTATTTCACTTGGCCTAGCCTTCACTTTTTCCCTTATGTGTTTACCTTACTTAAGCATATCTGTCAAGTCTGTGAGCATCTTTATTACCAGTGTTTTAAAACTGTGCATCTGTTAGCCTGGCAATCTGTTCATCTGTCAGATTGGCTACTTCTCTGATGATTAGTTTGGCTATGGGACCTTGATCTGTGCCCTTTTTTGAGTCATATTTCTCTGTCCCTACATCTAGGTAGGCTCCTGTGTTTGCCTCTGTGTCTTAGGTAGAGCTGTCATACCTGTTAGTTGTAAGGGGAAGAGCCTTAGGTACTTCTCAATGCAGGGCAACCCTTTTTACCAGGTAGTGGGGTTGTATATAGGAGATGGGTCTGAGAAGGATCTATGCTACTTGCTCAACATTCACTCCTTATTTGGGCGCTTCTCCTGCTTTCCTTATGGGGCTAACTCCTTTCTGATTCCCTGGCTCCCAGAGTGGGTGGATCTGTGGATGTTTCAGGACCATTTGGGCCTCTAAACAATGAACCCTTCCTGATAGTTTCTCCACCCCACACCCCACTGGTTTTCAGTCATAAAAAGCAATGTGACTTTTTATTTTTCTCCTCTGTCACTGGACCGGTGAGCCAAGAGATTTGGTCTGGTGCCAGGAGCATTCAACAGGTGATTTCCTTTTTGCTGGCAGATCCCTGCCACATTCCTGCTTGCACTGCCAACTCCTACAGCTGCACCGCCAAGTGTGCAAGTAATCCACTCACCTAACGTTCTTGGCTCAACCCCTCCTACCTGTTTGGATGAGTCTTTCTTTCCTCTATCTTTTGTTTGTTGGATTTCCATGCCGTTTTGCATTCAGGGATTTCTGGATGTCTCTAGTTTTGAGGTAGATACATTGTTTTTGGTTATGGGAGGAAGTGCAGGGTGACTATCTGTGCCTCCATCTTGGAGCTCTCTCCTCTTTTTATTTTTTTTAAAAGAATATTCCTCTCTTTTGAAGAAAAGAAAGTAAACCGGAGATAAAAATTAAGCCAATTATGTTTCACTTGTGGTAAAAAATGCTCCCCTCAATCCCTCCTTGAAAAATTAGCTCTTTTGTGACTTCTCAGTGAAGATCGAAGAGTTCAAGACCATAATTTAGAGTTAAGGTTTGAAGAAAATTGAGCTGTTTTTATTATGATTCCTCCTCCCTGCAGATGTTTGTTGGCAGGGCAGAGCACTCTGCCATATCTCAAGGCCTTGGGTGGTTGGAGGGTTGGTCACTCTGTGCAGATTTGAAAGTTCAAGGAAGCTGATCTTTGTGACATGAACACTCCCTGTACTCTCACGACCGTTATGCTCTTGTGAGCTCCTTCTCTCTTCTCATAAAACATTTTGCTTTTTAATGATGCTTTTTATGATATTTAGTAAAATAATGTAAGTTTATGTTTTAGGAATAAACATATAATTGCTGAAATTTTAAGTTTCTAAAAGTATTGATAAGTGAAACAAAGTCCAAAATCAGAGTATGTTGGTGTACTGAAAATTTAAAGTACCAATCATTGACTTGTTCCTAAAATAATGAACTTTAGAATATAATTTGCCTGACTCTTCAGGCAACAGTCTAGATTGTAAGGTTCTTCAGGGTGAAAGTCATAAATGAATGACAGTGACCACCAAATCAAAAAACTGGTTAAAAGATGAACCAACAAATATTATTGAAGATCTTTGATTAAGTCCAGGGATACCAAGATAAACAAGGCTTATTCATCATAAAGGTGGTATAGTCTAATGGGTCAAACCCATCACTGATCCAAGTGTCATTTATTATTTCTAGCTGTGTGACTGTCACCAGCCAGCTGGGCTCCCTGGAAAGCTATGTGATGGAGAGTCACATGCAAGAGGTTCATTAAGGAGTGATTTGGGCATCAACTCCCAAGGAAAGAGGGTGAAAAGAAACACTGATTATGGGAAGTTGAGTTCATCTGATCCTATGTGACATCTGAGGTGACTACTGATAGGAGGCACCACCCTGAAGATCAGTCACTGAATCTGGCTATCCTGAATAGAGGTTCATCATCTTGTGTGAGGACTGCCACAGGCCACGCTCCAAGCAGATGAAGGAGTAAGTCCTTTCCTGAAGGAAATATTGGTTGGCCAAGCACAATATTTCCATCACAAAGACCCTAGGAAATTGTTTAACTGTTGATATTTATTGTCTTCATTTGTAAAATAAGTAAAAATATCTTTCGGCCCTGGCTGGTAGCACAGTGGGTAAGGTGCCGGCCTGCGAACCCAAAGGTTGCAGGTTCGATTCCCCAGCCAGGGCACATAACCAGGTTGCAAGCCAGGTCTCCAGTCAGATCTGTGGCTGGAGGCAGGTGAAAAGCAACCGTACATTGATGTCTCTCTCCCTCTCTGCCTCTCTCCCTTCCCCTCTTTCTAAAAATAATGAAATAAAATCTTTTTTAAAAAAATAAAAAATAAAAATAAAAATATCTTTATAGGGTCAACACTAGGATTAACTCCAACAATATTTGGAATTATCAAATTGTAGCTGTAGAAAGGAGAGTGGTTGATGTCTACTTAGTGGAAATTGCAACTGAGGAAGAAGAGTAGGAAAAAGAGTAGAAAATCCAGGAGGTTTCCTAGCTTCTGTGACATGTTTTGACAATATAGACAAATGTCCCACTTCCATCCAAGTAGCAGCTTTCCTAAATTATTTGACAAAGCTGTTTCTCTCAAAATATCAAAGTTCCCATTGAAAGGAAGGTACTGAATCAAGAGAAAGCATTTAATTTTTTTCAAAATAAGATGACACAAAATTATTAAGCCTACCCCTTTTAGGAAACTAGCCGAAACCAAAACAATTAAATTAAAGAATATGAACATTTTTTGTAGAGAAGCACAAAGGACATGAGAGCATGAAAAGGATAATAGTGGGGGCAGTTCTAGTAGAATTATTCATACCTTTTAGAAACAGTTACCTTGCAACACTGTATATTTGGCTTTCTAGTGCAGCATAGTAAATTAAACATGCACCTGTTTAATAGGCTATTTGAGAGCTACCCTGATTCAGCTAGGGCATTTTCTTAGGTGAGATAATCACTCAAGATAAGTCTCTTTAGGATATATTTCTTTTATGTTTGACAAACCTTAAAACAGCAGCCCATTTTCTTAGGCCTTGGGATTTTCAGTTAGTGGTGTTCCTGACATCCCCTTAGCCCCGCCCCCCCACCCCGCCCCCGCACAGAGTATGTTATCAGGTGCTAACACCCATTACTGACACCAGGAGGCGCCTTAAGCTAACTGTAAACGCAAGTCCATGTGCCCCTAAAATATGCCAAAAGAGTTCGGATAATATTAATACATACCTTAAAAGAGAAAATTATTCTTAGCCCTGGCTGGTGGTATAGTGGATAAGGTGCCGGCCTGCGAACCCAAAGGTCGCTGGTTCGATTCCCAGCCAGGGCACATAATCAGGTTGCAAGCCAGGTCTCCAGCCAGCTCTGTAGCCAGAGGCAGGTGAAAGGCAACCATACATTGTTGTTTCTCTCCCTCTCTGCCTCTCTTCCTTCCCCTCTCTCTAAAAATAATAAATAAAATCTTTTTAAAAAAATTAAAAAAAAAAAAAAAGAAAATTATTCTTTATAAACTGCACCATAGGGGTTTTTCTTTTCTTTTACAAAATGTAATTATGGAAACTACAAAGTTCTATTATAGATAATGTTTATAATTAACACTATTTTCCCCCTAATTTTATTTAGTTACTAATTTTATTTTATTGTTGTTTTATTACATCCATCTCTTTTTTCCTTCCTTCTGTCCCATTCCCCACCCACTCACTACCCCCAAAGTCAATCCCACTTCTTGTCCATGTCCATGGTTCTTCAGTACTAGTTCCTTGACTAAATTGCTCCCCATCTTTGCCTCTTCCTCACCTTTCCCACCTCCCCCCTCCCCTCTGCTCGCTGGAGATCTATTCATTTTATTCATGTATCTGGTTCTGATTTGCTTGTTGTTTGTTTTGTTCATTATTGTCTTGAAACGGTGAGATCATATGGTATTTATCTTTCACTGGCTGGCTTATTTCACTAAGCATAACACTTTCTAGTTCCATCCATGTTGTTGCAAACATTAGGAGTTCCTTCTTTCTTTCTCCTGTGTAGTATTCTATTGTGTAAATGTACCAAAGTTTTTTGATCCAATCATCCACTGAAGGGCACTTAGGCTGTTTCTAGCACTTGGCTATTATGAATAGTGCTGCTATAAACATAGGGGTACATAAGTTCTTATGAATCGGTGTTTTAGGATTCTTTGGGTATAGTCCTAGTAGAGGAATTGCTGGATCAAAAGTCAGTTCTATTTTTAGTTTTTTATTTTTAATGTTATTGTAGTTGTATTACATCCATCCCCTTTTTGCTCCCCTCTGTCCCCCTCCCCACCCACCCATTCCCCCCAATGTTAATCCCACCTGTTGTCCTTGTCCATAGTTCCTTTATACTTGGGTCTTATCTAAATTGTCCCCTTCCTTGCCTGTGCCTTCCCCCTCTCCCCAACCCCCTACCCCTGACCACTGATGGCCTATTCACTGTATTCATATATTTGGTTCTGTTTTGCTTGTTGTTAGTTTTGTTCATTATTGTCCTGTAATGGGTGATATCATATGGTACTTGTCCTTCACTAACTGGCTTATTTCATTAAGCATAATACTCTCCAGTTCCATCCATGTTGTTGCAAAGGGTAAGAGTTCCTTCTTTCTTTGTGCTGTATAGTATTCCATTGTGTAAATATACCAAAGTTTTTTGATCCAATCATCCCCTGATGGGCACTTAGGCTGTTTCTAGCACTTGGCTATTGTAAATAGTGCCACTATGAACATAGGTGTGCATAGGTTCTTATGAATTGGTGTTTCAGGATTCTTTGGGTATAGTCCAAGTAGTGGAATTGCTGGATCAAAAGGCAGTTCCATTTTTAGTTTTTAAAGGAAGTCTCATACTGTTTTCCACAGTGGCTGCACCAGTCTACATTCCCACCAACAGTGTAAGAGGGTTGCCTTTGTCCCGCATCCTCGCCAACACTTGTTGTTTGTTGATTTGCTGATGATTGCCATTCTGACAGGTGTGAGGTGGTATCTTATTGTGGTTTTAATTTGTATCTCTCTGATGACTAGTGATGGTGAGTATTCTTTCATATGCCTCTGGGCCGTTTGTATATCTTCCTCAATGAGTTGTCTGTTCAGGTCCTTTGCCCATTTTTTAAATTGGGCTGTCTGTCTCCCTGGTGTTGAGTCGCATTAGTTCTTTATATATTTTGGAGATCAGACCCTTGTCTGAGGTATCATTGGCAATTATGTTTTCCCATACAGTTGGTTCCCTTTCAATTTTGCTGATATTTTCTTTAGCTGAACAGAAACTTTTCAATTTGATATAGTCCCATTTGTTGATTCATTAATTTCCTTTGCCCTTGGTGAAGTATCAGTAAACATATTTCTGCATAGGATATCCAAAAGTTTACTGCCTATATTTTTCTCCAGGACCTTTATGGTGGCACTGCTTATGTTTAAAACCTTTCTCCATCTTGAGTTTATTCTACTGTATGGTGTAAGTTGGTGGTCTAGTTTTATCTGTTTGCATGTTGCTGTCCAATTCTCCCAACACCATTTGTTGAAGAGGCTGTTTTTACTCCATTGGATGTTCCTTCCCCCTTTGTCAAATATGAGTTGACCATAGAGTCCTGGGTTAATTTCTGGGCTCTCTATTCTGTTCCTTTGATCTATATGTCTATTCTTATGCCAGTACCAGGCTGTTTTAATGACAGTAGCCTTGTAGTATTGTTTGAAGTTTGGTATTTTGATTCCTCCTACCTTGTTCTGCTTTCTCAAGATTGCTGTGATTATTCGTGGGCATTTTTGGTTTCATATAAATTTTTGAAGTATTTTTTTCTATTTCTGTGAAGTCTGTCATTGGTATTTTAATTGGGATTGCATTGAATCTGTAGATTGCTTTGGGTAGTATGGACATTTTAATGATGTTAATTCTTCCCATCCATGAACACGGTATATGCTTCCATTCATGTGTATCTTCCTTGATTTCTTTCTTCATTGTTCTGTAGTTTTCTGAGTATAGGTCTTTTACCTCCTTAGTTAAGTTGATTCCTAGGTACTTTATTTTTCTTGTTGCTATGGTAAATGGGATTTGTTTATTCACTTCTATTTTTGTTGTTTCATTATTGCTATGCAGAAATGCTTTTGATTTCTGAATATTAACTTTGCTTATTGCTAAATTTGCTTATTAGGTTGAGTAAGTTTTTGGTGGAGCCTATTGGGTTTTGTATGTACACTATCATATCATCTGCAAATAATGACAGTTTGACTTCCTCCTGTCCAATTTGGATACCTTTGATTCCTTTTTGTTCTTTGATGGCTATAGCTAGAACTTCCAAGACAATATTGAATAGAAGTGGAGAAAGTGGACAGCCTTGTCTCATTCCTGATCTTAGGGGAAAAGCTTTCAGTTTTTGTCTGTTAAGTATGATGTTGGCTTCAGGTTTCTCATAGATGGCCTTTATGATGTTGAGGTATGTTCCCTCTATTCGTATTTTCCTGAGGGTTTTCATCATAAACAGTTGCTGTACTTTATCAAATACTTTTTCAGCATCTATTGATATGATTATATGGTTTTTATCTTTCAATTTGTTGATGTGGTGTATTACATTTATTGATTTACCATTGTTGTACCATCCTTGCATCACTGGGATGAAACACACTTGATCATGGTGTGTGATCTTTGTAATATATTGCTGCATCCGATTGGCCAATATTTCGTTGAGAATCTTAGCATCTATATTCAACAGAGATACTGGCCTGTTGCTATCTATCTTTGTTGTGTCTTGCCCTGGTTTTGGGATTAGAATAATATTGGCCTCATAGAAAGAGTTTGGGAGTCTTCCCTCTTCCTGTATTTTTTAGTATAGGTTGAGAAGGATAGGAGTTAGTTCTTCTTTAAATGTTTGGTAAAATTCACCTGTGTAGCTATCTGGTCCAGGGCTTTTGTGCTTCGGGAGATTTTGGATTACTTCTTGAATTTCACTAGTTGTGATTGGCCTATTCAGGCTTTCTGCTTCTACTGGGTTCAGTTTTGGTAGATTATACCTTTCCAGAAATGTGTCCATTTCATCCAGGTTGTCATATTTTTTGTCATAGAGTTGTTTGTAGTAATTTCTTACAATCTTTAGTATATCTGAGGTATTAGTAGTGATTTCCCCTCTGTCAGTTCTGATTCTGTTTATTTGGGTCCTCTCCCTCTTCCTCTTGATGAGTCTGGATAAGGGCTTGTCAATTTTGTTTATTTTTTCAAAGAACCAGCTCCTGGACCTGTTGATTCTTTGAATTGTAGTTTGAATCTCTGAGTTATTTAGTTCTGCTCTAATCTTGATGATTTCCTTCCCTCTACTTGCTCTAGGCTTTGTTTGTTGTTGCTCCTCTAGTTCTTGCAGCTTTATGGTTAGGTTGTTTTTATGAACTTCTTGTGACCTTTTTAGGAAGGCTTGTATTGCTATACTTTTCCCCCTGAGCACTGCCTTTGCTGTATCCCATAGGTTTTGGGCTGTTGTGTGTTCATTGTCTTTTGTTTCCAGGAACTTTTTGATTTCATCTTTGATCTATTTGCTAACCCATTCATTACTTAAAAGCATGTTATTCAGTCTCCATGAGTTAGAGTATTTTTGTTTTTTTCCCTTGGGATTGGTTTCTAGTTTCAAGCCATTGTGATCTGAGAAGTAGCTTTGTATGATTTCAACGTTCCTGTATTTGTGGAGGTTTGTCTTGTGACCTACCATGTGGTTAATCTTAGAGACTGTTCCATGTGCATTTGAAAAGAATGTGTATTTTGCTTCTTAGGGTAAATGTCTCTGGATGTATCAGTTAGGTCCATTTCCTCTAGAGTGTTGTTCAATGCCACAATATCTTTAGTGATTTTTTGTTTGGAAGATCTGCCCATTGTTGATAGTGGGGTGTTAAAATTCCTTACAGTTAGTGTGTTGCTGTCTATATACTTCTTGAAGTACTCCAAGATTTTTCCTATAGATTTCGGACCTCCTATGTTGGGTGCATATATGTTTACCAGGGTTATTTCTTCTTGATGGATTGTTCCCTTGAGTATTATGTAATGTTCTACTTTGTCTCTTTTTATGGCCTTCATCGTAAAATTTATTTTGTTTGAAATAAGTATTGCTACTCCAGCCTTTTTTTAATGTCCATTTGCTTGGTATATATTTTTCCATCCCTTCACATTCAATCTTTGTTGATCTTTTGTTGTGAGGCGAGTCTCTTGAAGACAACATATATGTGGGTCATGTTTTCTTATCCATTCAGCTACCCTATGTCTTTTGATTGGCATATTTAATCCATTTACATTTAAGGTTATTATTGATTGATACTTAATTATTGCCATTTTCCTATTTGTACCTATGTTCCTCTCTGTCTGTCTCTGTTTCTTCATTTTTTTTTTTTTTTAAGCAGACCCTTTAGCATTTTTTGCAATGCTGGTTTCATAAAGATGTATTCTTTTAGTCTTCTTTTGTCTGGGAAAATCCTTATTTCTCCTTCCATTTTGAATGAGAGCCTTGCTGTGTAGAGTATTCTTGGTTGGAGGCCTTCATTTATCATTACTTGAAATACTTTTTCCATTCCCTTCTGGCTTGAGTTGTTTCTGTTGAATAATCATTTGATAGCCTTATCAGAGCCCCCTTATATGCTATTTGCTGTTTCTCTTGATGCTTTTAGGATTCTCTCTTTGTCTTTGAAATTTGTCATTTTAATTATGATGTGTCTTGGAGTGGGTCTGTTTGGGTTGATCTTCATTGGGAACCTATGTGCTTCCTGAATTTGAGTAACATTTTCACTCACCATGTTAGGGAACTTTTCTATCGTTACTTTTTTGAACAGGTTTTCCATTCCTTGTTTCTCTTCTTCTTCTGGTATCCCTATGATCCAGGTATTACATTTCATGTGGTTCTGCAGTTCTCTTAAAAAATTCTTCATTCTTGTTCAGCCTTTTTTCATTCCTTGCACTATCTTGGAATATTTTTCTATGTTGTCCTCTGGCTCGCTGATCCGATCCTCTGCTTCCTCTAGCCTACTTTTGATTCCTTCTACTATATTCTTCAATTCACAAATTATATTCTTCATTTCCTCCTGGCTCTTACTGATAGTTTCTAAGTCCTTTTTAATGCTGGTGTAGCTCTCAGTAGGTTCCTTGAAGCTTTCCTGGGGTTCTTTGTAGTTCCCCTGGAGTTGTTTATAGTTTTCTTCAAGTTGGCTGAGCTTGTAGAGCTTCTCTATCATCATTATTTTGAATTCCATATTTGATAGTTTATTTTCCTCTGTTTCTTTTAGTGATCTTTTTGGGGAGTCCTTCTTTCCTTTTGGTGATGGACTTATTTTTTTCCCCCCTATTTTGGGTGTCTGTTGTTGATTGTTTTTGTCTTGGATTAATCTGCTTTGATTCCTTGCCTTTGCAGAGCATCCTTCTGTGTTAGGAGATTTGTGGAGTTCAGTGTTGCAGTCTCCTAGATTTTCTCAACTTGTTGCTCTTTGAATGGCTTTTATGTTGTTAACTTGGGCTGTCTTGTTGTATTTTGCATTGGTTGTATGTGTTGCTCCTTTCCCTCCCGTTGGCTGATTGAGAGACACTCCTTCTATCCCATCTCATACACTGTTTTTGAGCTGCTCCTAAAACAGCACCACCAGTCCAGGCAAAATAACCACACCTGCAGAGATATCTTCCTCCTTTAATCCCCATTTTGACTGCCTATTAAACCAGTTATATACCCATACTCTCCAAGGTAACCCCCACTTTTAATCACACCCTCAGCTGCAACTGAGACAGTCCTAATAGGGATGTAGATATGATAAGACTGTTTGTTATACAAGGGGAAAATGATTAAGTTGACAAAAGTATAGATAATTTTGAAGGCTGCAAGGGAATTGTAAAGATAGTGGGGATATGAGAGAGAAAGCCAACTTATCTCTTATATAGAAATGAGGAGGGGGAAAATCAGAATGCTTCAAGTGCAAGTGAACAGTATAAGCCTATATATATATAGTTGCTACATCTACCTTCCTGTCCACCCTTAATGATCCCTGACTGGTCGAGGTAGAGCCAGGTCCCATGTGATTTTAGCAGGAAAAAAGAATATGTAGTCCCTAGTAGCACACCCACAAAAATAAATAATTAAATAAATAAATAAGAAAAGGTTTAAGCATCTAGGGAGGGGAGTTATACTTAGATTGAGGACTGGGAATGAGTTGCAGCAGGAGAGTGAATAGACTTTAAAACAAGAGTAGGAGGAGGTTCTTGGGTAGTTTGGTGGATTGAGATAAGGGAGGAGTAAAAATTTGGGAATTGGGATAAACTAGAATATAAACAGTATTTACTTAAAATGTACTAATTGTGAGAGTTGGAAATAACTTTTGAAAAGGATATGTTAGGGATTAATAGTTCATGTAGCTCTGGGTATTAACTCAGGTGCTTGAGATTAGCAGTGATCCATTTCCTGAGTCTGCTTCTTTTTCTTGATCAATTCTCTGCAGTCCATAGTCAAGCTGTGTGGTCATGGAGTGGCAGTGCCTATGGATGTCACAGTCACAGCTGATTCTGAGTGGCAGCCCCCAGGTAGGCTAAGGCTACAGGAACCTACTGGGTTTCTACACTGCTAGTGTTTTGGGGCCCTTCCTTCTCTCACTGGTTTTGTGTGAAGACCTGCATGTTGCTTCTGTGGTGTCTATGGCCACTCTTCTTCCTCCAGCTCCTAGAGGAGGTTTCTGTGGGCAATGGGCACCTGGTTTCAACTGGGGGTGGCGTGCAAACTTTCTGGCTCCTCTGATGTCTTGTCCTCCCCTTGCAGCTCTTGGAGAAGGTAGCTCCTGTCCACAAAGAGTGCCTGTCTCCCTGGGGGCCCTGCAGGTCATTTGCTGGCGATGGCTGGCCTTCCACACAGTTTAGCTCTTTGAGGAGGTTTTCACCACTGCTTCTGTGATGTGTGCCTGGCTCCCCAGGGGGGCCACAGCACAGTCTTCTGGGGAAGGCTACCTCTCCTCCTCCAGCTCTTCAAGGAGGTTTTTGTTGCCGGCAAATGTGTATGCCAGTTGCACCAGCAACAAGTTCCTGGCATGCAATTTCGAGTTTTTGTGGGAGCCTGTGTGACAGTGTGGGTGCGCGGGGTTGGGCCTCCCTTCTCACTGGGGCTCTGAGCTGTCTTCTCCCTGGGTGGTGTGGCAGCACAATTTTCACCTCTCTCGCTGCCCTGGTCTGTGCACTTCCCTGTTACCCCACTCCTGCCCTTCGCGTCTCTCCTCCTCCACCTCTGGCCAGGAGAGGTGCTTCCTCTCTCAGCCTCCGAAGTGGTTCTCACACAGTCCCTCTCCTGCAGGAGTTCAATTCCTCATTTCCTTCAGAGGTTGCGCTCCCTGTCCACACTTCACTGCTCAGATATCTATTCACGGAGGAGCCTGAAGCTGTCTTCAGTTAGAGCTGCCCTTCTGGGCAGAGCTGCCACTACCTAGAGCTGAACTGTCTCACCTGCTCTCCTGTAGGTCTCTGCAGCCTCTGGACTGTGCACCCCTGAATCCAGATGCTTTCCACTCCAATTCACAGGGACCTGCCCTATCTTCCAGTTGCTCTGGCACTCAAGAATGCCATCAGCACTGCCCTCTCCTCTGTCGCCATCTTTCTAGTGGACCATAGGGTTGAATGAAGGCTGGAAGTTGGTGGTCTTTGGAATCCTTGCTTTTGCTTTATCTCACTTTTTAAAAAAACATTTTATTTATTTCTTATTTTTAGAGAGAGGGGAAGGGAGGGAGGCAAAGAGGGAGGGAAACATCAATGTATGGTTGCCTTTCACCTGCTTCCTATTAAGAACCTGGCTGGAGGCCTGGTTTGCACCTGGTTATGTGCCCTGGCTGGGAATTGAACCAGCAACCTTTGAGTTTGCAGGCTGGTGCCTTATCCACTGTGCCACCAGCCAGGGACTCTATTTCTCTTTTTGATGCATCTTGTGGACTGATGAGGTGAGGCTGCCTGTGAAAATATGAAGATTGCAGTGACATCTGGTTGGCCTTGCCTTCTCTGAGTATAGGTGGCCATCTGGGGACTGTGGTAACTGAGAGATGCCTTGGTCTACTTGGAAGCCTATAACTACTTATCAAGGAATGTATAAGGACCCAACAATGTTGCTTAGCCTCTCAAATGCAATAGACATCTATTGAGCCTGTGGTCTGTATGGCCAACGTTATGACCTAAGCAGTGCAGGACTGCTGAAAGTCCATGTGGTGGTGGCACTTAGAGCAAATAAGTACAACCCCATGTTGTAAGAATTCCCCAAAGCAGTGATTTTCAACCTTCCTCATCTTATGGCATACATACATTACTAAAATTTTAAAGCACACCAAAAAATATATATTTTTTTGCCAATCTGACATAAAGTATAATTTTGACTCATTTATACCAGATGGCTATTGTATTGGCTGCTGTTTTTTTTTATTTTATTTTAAGATTTTATTTATTATTTTTATAGAGAGAGTAAGGGAGAGAGGCAAAGAGAGAGGTGGGGGGAGAGAGAGGGAGAGAGAGAGAGAGAGAGAGAGAGAGAGAGATCAATGTATGGCTGCCTTTCACCTGCCTCCAGCTACGGACTTGGCTGGAGACCTGGCTTGCAATGTGGTTATGTGCCCTGGCCGGGATTTGAACCAGCAACCTTTAGATTTGTAGGCTGGTGCCTTATCCACTGTGCCACCAACCACAGCTGCTGTGGTTTCTTACTTTAACAGTCTAACAGAAAAGAGGTCAGTGGCCCTAATTAAACTCAGCTATTGCATGTTTTAAAAATTCTTGTGGTATACCATTGAAATCACTGTTCTAGAGGAACATACATGGTGCTCTAGATCTAAATTTCTAGGCACTCCAGTGAGGATATCATACCCAGAGCTGAGACACAATATATTTGGAGTTTAGGGCTGGATCATGAAGGGTCTTGCTCATTGCAGCACCTGTCAAACATGTGCTCTACTACTGAGGAGATGGGCAATGTTTGCAAATTGAATGCCTGATGGATACAGAGGACAAAGAGTTGTGCCATTGAAAGTGATGCCTCAGACTTGTGAACTCTCTCTTGTAGACAGAATCCAGGCCAACATGAACTGTGTTTTTGTTGCTTTGTTTTTCCAGAAACTCATGGACATGGGCAGGAATCTCAACATACAGGTATATAATTGAATTTAAAGAAATTCTTATTTCCAAATCTCAAAATGCAAAATTTTTAGAGTGTATCTCCTACTAGAGCAGAAGCTTGCCAAAAAAAAAAAAAGAATGGAAAAAATAGTGTTTACTTTCAAACACTTTTAAGTTTAAAACTCTCTCTGTAATTGAATAAGCAACTAACCAAGGACTAAAGCACATTGTATGTTTAGTCACAGTGAAAATAAATTTAGGCAGTGACTTCAATATCATTTTTTTATGCCTTGATAGTACAATAAATCAATATTATTTTTCATATATATTTGAAAGGTGAGATTGAGTTAAAAGAAAAATACTTCCAGGCTTATTTAACTAAGCATGATACTAAAACAGAATCAGAGATATGAATACAAGAAACACACTTTCAGTGTGCAGAAGGGAGAGAGAGGGGGGAGGGGGAGAAGGAGGCAAAGAAGGGGAACAATTTAGTCAAGGAACTAGCATGGATGACTCATGGATATGGACAACATGTGGGATTGACTGTGGATTGGTGGGGTAGGGAGAGTGGGGAAAGGGAGAGCAGAGGGGGAAATGAGATAAATGCAATATAACAACAATAAAAAATAAATTAAAAAATATAAAAAAGAAAAGAAAAAGAAAAACACTACCAAGAATAAGTTTAAGGAAATATTATATCTGACCATACATAGATCAACTTCCTTAATTTCCCTATTACTTTGTGCCTTTAAATAACATGTCTATTTGAAACATAGAGGGTTGCAATCAAGATAAAACCAAAAATGTCTACACCAAGCCACATCACAATTAAAATGGCAAAGGTTAATGACAAAGAGAGAATCTTAAAGACAGCAAGAGAATAATAATTAGTACCCATAATGAAACTCTGATAAGACTATTAGCTGGTTTCTCAACAGAAGCACTATAGGCTGGAAGGGATTTGTATGAAATTATTCAAGTGATGAAAAATAAAAATCCACAACCAAGACTACTCCATCCAGCAATGAATGAATGAATGTTCTCACTTTAAATGGAAGGTGAAATAAAGAGCTTCCAAGACCAAAAAAAAAAAAGAAAGAAAGAAAAGGAAGAAAAGGCTAAAGGAGTACATTTCCACTAACCAAACATTGCAAAGAGATTCTAAAAGGATTGTTTTAAAAAGAAGAAGAGAGAAAGGAATATGGGTACAAAGGGAAAAAAGGCAATGAATAATTACTTATCAATAAAAACCTTAAATGTAAATGGATTAAATATTCCAATCAGAAGATAGAGGGTAGCTGAATAGGTAAGAAAACACGACTTTCATATATGCTGTCTACAACATAACTGACCTCAGAACAAAAGATTACCGTAGGCTAAAAGTGAAGGGATGAAAAAAAAAAAAAAGTATTCCATGCTAATGGAGGCAAAAGAAAAGCTGGGTACCAATACTTCTATCAGGTAAAATAGACTTCAAAACAAAGACCATAATAATAGACAGAAAAGGTTACTACATGATAGTTAAGGGGTCAGTCTAACAAGAGGATATAACCCTAAACAAACATATGTATGTGCTTTCAATACAAGAGCACTTAGTATATAAAGAAAATATTGGAGGACTTTAAGAAAAAGATTAACAATCAGAGCCATTATAGGGGATTTTAAAATCTCACTGTCAACAATGGACTGATCTTCCAGACAAAAAATCAGCAAGGATAAAGCGGCATTAAACAATGCACTAGATCAAATTGACTTAATTACAATTTACAGAATATTTAATCCCAAAGAAGCAGAATATACATTCTTCTCAAATGCACACCAAAGATTCTCAAAGATAGACCATGTGGTAGGACACAAAATAAGCCTCAGCAAATTCAGGACAATTGAAGTCCTGAAGCATTTTCTCAAGTCACAATGGCTTGAACCTAGAAATACATCTCAAGAAAAAAGCTCAGAAACATTCAAATACATGTAGGCTAAAAACATGTTGTTAAACAATGAATGGATTAACAATGAGGTAGAGGAAGAAATCAAAAAGAACCCGGAAACAAATGAAAATGAACCCACAACAGCCCAAAACCTATGGGACACATGGAAAGCGATCCTGAGAGGAAAGTTCATAGCATTACATGCCTATCTAAAGGGAATAGAAACATCTCAAATAAACAACCTAACTTTACAACTAAAAGAACTAGAAAAACAACAACAAACAAAGCCCAGAGTCAGTAGAAGACAAAAAGAAAAAAAAAAAAAAAAAATCAGAGGGGAAATAAGTGACATAGAGACTAAAAAATGTTCCAAAGATCAACGAATCCAGGAGTTGGTTCTTTGAAAAAATAAACAAAGTTGATAAGCCTTTATCTAGAGTCATCAAGAAAGAGAGAGGACTCAAATAAATAACACCAGAAATGAAAGAGGAGAAGTAACAATATACCATAGAAATACAAAGGATTATAAAAACTACTATGAACAAGTATATGTCAAGAGACTGGACAACCTGGGCAAAATGGATAAATTTCTAGGATCACCCCGGCTGGTGGCAAAGTGGATAAGGCACCAGCCTGCAAACCCAAAGGTTGCTGGTTTGATTCCCAGCCAGGGCACACATAACAAGGTTGCGAGCCAGGTCTCCAGCCAGGTCCTTAGCTGGAGGCAGGTGAAAGGCAACCATACATTGATGTTTCTCTCTCTCTCTGCCTCTCTCCCTTCCCCTATCTCTAAAAATAACAAATTTTTAAAAATCTTTAAAAAAAGTCACTAAACAAAAAGAAACTTTAAAAATTTCTAGGAGCACACAATCTTCCAAAAATGAATCAGAAAGAAGCAGAAAACCTAAATAGACTGATAAACAATTAATGAAATCAAAGCAGTAATCAAAAGAACTCCTGATGCACAAAAGCTCTGGGCCAGGTGGCTTCATAGAAGAATTTTACCAAATGTTCAAAGAAGAACTAAATCCTATCTTTCTTAAACCATTCCAAACAATTCAAGAAGAAGAAAGACTCCCAAATTCTTCTTATGAGGCCAGCATCATCCTAACTCCAAAATCAGGTAAAGACACAACAAAGTAAGAAAACAATAAGCCAATCTCTCTGATGAACACAGATGCTAAAATCTTCAACAAAATATTATTAAACTGGGTCTAGTATTACATTAAAAAGATCATATGATCAAGTGGAATTTATTCCAACGATACAAGGATGGTACAACATTTGTAAATGAATAAGTGTGATACACCACATAAACAAATTAAAGACAAAAAACACATTATCATAGATGCAGAAAAACATTTGATATAACCCAATTATGATAAAAACACTCCTAAAGTGGGAATAGAGGGAGTTATACCTCAACATAATAAAGGACATATACAAAAAACATATTGCCAACATCTTCAATGGGCAAAAACTAAAAACATTAAAATCGGGAACAATATAGGGGTGTCCATTTTCACCACTTTTATTAAACATAATACTGGAAGTCCTAGCCACAGTGATCCAGCAAGAAGAAATAAAAGGCATCAAATTGGAAAATAAGAGTAAAGATGTCATTACTCACAGACAACTCGGTAGTGTACATAGAAAACTGTATAGGCCCCACCAAAAAACAACTCTTCTTAATAAATGAATTCAGCAAAGTAGGATAATACAAAGTTAACATTCAGAAACTGATGACATTTTTATACACCAATAATGAACTATCAATAAGAGAAACTAAATAGAAAACACTATTTACTATTGCAAAAAAATAATAAAGTACTAAGTAGTAAATTTTACCAAGGAGTAGGAGACCTGTATTCAGAAAACTACAGAACAGTGAAAAAGAAATTAAGTAAGATACAAATAAATGGAAGCATATACTATGTTCACAGATTGGAAGAATGAAAATGTCCATACTGCCTAAAGCAATCTATAGATTCAATGCAATTTCAATGAAATACCAATGGCATATTTCACAGACCTAGAAAAAATATTTCAAAATTTTATATGGAACCAAAAATGACTCCTGGTAGTCTTGGCAATTTTGAGGAAAAAAAAAGAACAAAGTAGAAGGGATCACAATACCTGGTATCAAACTATATTATAAGGCCACTGTAATCATAACAGTCTGGTACTGGCACAAGAACCAGAAATAAACCCATGTCTTTATTATCAATTAATATTTGACAAAGGAGTCAAAAGTAAAATGGATCCAATCATCCGGAAACATGGACATGGACAACAGGTGGGATTGACTTTGCGGGGAATGGGTGGGTGGGGAGGGGGACAGAGGGGAGCAAAAAGGGGATGGATGTAATACAACAACAATAAAATTAAAAAAAACACACACACTTAATGGTGCTTAGCAGTAATTACGAAGAAAACATTATTTAATACATATTAACACATTATACTTTTGGTGAAAATTGCTTTAGTAAAGATATTTCTCTTAATTATAAAAATAGAATAGTATGTTTAAAAACTTTTTGGAACCTAATGCCCTTTTTGCACTAGCTCTGTGTTTTGTGTAACACGGGCTCACATGACACTGCATTCTTTAAGAACCTAATAACCATGTCATATGGGGGTTGCCTGTATAAATATAATCAGTTTATCAAAAAAAAAAAAAAAAGAAAGTAAAATGGAGTAAAGATAGTCTCTTTAATAAATAGTGTTGGAAGAATTGGTCTGGTATATGCAAAATAAATAAATAAATAAATAAAACTAAACCACCCTTTTACACTATACATCTTAAATATAAGTTACAATATCATAAAAATCCTAGAGGGCATCATAGGCAGTAAACTTTGAGATATCTTGCATAGCAATATTTTTGCTGATATACCTCCTAGGACAAGGGAAATGAAGGAAAAAAATAAATAAATGGGTCTACAACAAATTCAAAAAGCTTTTGCAGTGCTAAAGAAACCATTATCAAAATAAAAAGGGAACTGACTATGGGAGAACATACTTGCTATTGATACATTGGACAAAGATTTAATCTTATGAGTCAACACCAGGAAAACAACCAATACAATTAAAAAATGGGTACAGAATCTGAATAGACACTTCTTCAAGGAGGATATATAGGTGAGCCATAGGTATATGAAAAAATGCTGAACATCGCTAGCTATCAGAGAGATGCAAATTAAAACCACAATGAGATATCACCTCACATCTGTCAAAATGGGTATCATTACTAAATCAACAAACAAGTTCTGGTGAGGATGTGGGGAAAAGAGAACCTTAGTGCACTGTTGGTGGAAATGCAGGCTGGTGCAGCTACTGTGGAAAACTAAAAAACTAAAAATGGAACTGCCTTTTGACACAGCCACTTCTTGGGAATATACCCGAAGAATCCCAAAACACCAATTCAGAAGAACCTATGCACCCCTATGTTCATAGCAGCACTATGTACAATAGCCAATTGTTGAAAACAGCCTCAGTGTCTATCAGTAGATGAATAGATTAAAAAAAACAACAACAAAAACCTGTGGTACACTTACAAAATGAAATACTATGCAGCAGAAAGAAAGAAAAAGAAAGAAAAAGAAAGTAAGAAAGAAAGAAAGAAGGAGTTCCTACCTTTTGTGATAGCTTTAGTGGAAACGGACACTATTATGTTAAGTGAAATAAGCCAGTTGGTGAAAGATAGATAACACATGACTTTTCAAAAAGAACACCATGGCTTTATGGGAAGTGGAACATAGTGGGGCAAGGTGGGAACAGGGATATCAGTCAATGAACTATTACAGTATCTCACTGGAGGGATTGGGTGATTTGGACCAGGATGGTGGTGGTAGTGATGAAGAGAACTGGCTCAATTCAATGTATAAGGCAAGTCTTCCTCTAGCTCCCAACCTCAGAATACACACTTAATTGGCCTGCCACAGTTTTCTATCTGCAAAATGCACTCACTGACACCCATGGCACCTGAATGTTCCTGTCTGGTCAGTCCAGCTTAGAACATCTGCACACTCCTGTCTCCCTATACCCGACTACTAAGAGAGTTGTATAGTTATCCAGCACCTATTTTATTTCTGAACTTGTGTATTAAAATTAGTTCTTAAATATAGTGGTATCATATGAAAATGAAATATGGGAACAAGTGATCATTTCTAATGAAAATTTGGTCAGATGATTTGGAAAGGCTTGGTAAGAGGCAAAATGACTGTGAAGAATTGAAAACAAAACAAAACAAAACAGGAAAAGCTGCTTTCTTGTCATAGATTTCTTCATATGTGCATCATGTCTTCACCTTACAGAAACCAAAGCTAGGAACCAGAAAATGGGGTTTGGCTTAGTAAAGGACACACAGGGCCTCTCATTAGTGAAATGGCACCAAAGAAAGGCCGTGATCCTCTATCAGAATATTGACAAATGGGTCATGGGAGAAAGGCAGTCTTGGCGCCACCTGTAACGTACTGCGTCCCTGGCCAATGTCTGTGTAACTTGAAGGAGGGCAGCCCAGGCAGCGGCACCTGCACCAGACACAGCTACATCTTTTCGTCGCTCGCTGGCATCGTGACTAAGAGCGAGAGAGCGAGCAGCGAGAATGGCGCGCTTCCTGCTGTGTCTGGGATGAGAGAGAGAGTCCCAGATACTGCCAGATGTGGGAGTGATTGTAAACCTGTAAGGTCTCTAGCATCAAATTCATGCTTTGCCAAAGTATGCTTTCTGTATGTGGGGTCTACTCCACTTAAGAACGCTTTTCGAGGAACAATCTGCAAAGATGATGTTCAAGCTACAGTAAAAGACAAGGTTGAAATTGATGAGTTTTCACTCAGGCGATACTGTCTTGGCCAAAGTGATCTCCCTAGGTGATGCACAGTCCAACTAACTACCTCCTGACCGCTGCTAAAGATGAACTAGGGGTGGTAGTGGCTCCCAGTGAAGCAGGTGTCCCGATGGTTCCCATTAGCTGGAGTGAGATGCAGTGCCCTAAGCCCCACACTAAATAATTCCGGAAAGTGGGCCGAGTACAGCCTGAATTCTTGCAAACCTAAAAAGCCACATTTTACACCAAGGAGGGGGTAAGTTGTTTCCAAGAGTACATGAAAGGAACATAAGAGACCATTGTCTTTATTGATATACCTGGGGTCCGCTACAACCAGCTCTAAAAGAGTCTGCCAGAAACTAACTATGTAGGTGGAACATTTATCTCATGAACTTTTCAGTGAATTTCATTCTCTTGAGTAATAAATTTCTCTTTTGGGGGCTCCATAAACAAACTGTATAATGTTGGAAATAACCTATTTTTTGACCGTCTTATTAAGATGTATTTTTCTTTTGCTGTGACAAAGAAAAAAATTTTTTTTTTCTTATTGTCCTCTCGTGCCTTTAAGAGCCAGCCCTATACTCAGGACGGCCCTCCTAAACTGAGAGGGAGGCTGCTGTGTGTCCTGCCAGACTCCCCAGGTACAACTGAGCACCAGGGAAGAAAATATTTTTATGAAAAGGATTTTATGGTTAAAAAAAAAATATTGACAAATGAATGTACATATGTGAGCGTTAAGTTACAGTAAATGCTTAAGGTGAATGTTACAGTTGCATGGCATCCACTGCTCTTTGGAGTTGGAGTTGATGCACAGGGTGAGGGGAGAAGAGCCAGGGAAAATAACACTTGTCACTCATAGAGGTGGGAATTGACATTTCTGTTTAGTGCACCCATCTAGTCCATTTTTAACTTTTTCTTTCTTCTTAACACACCATAGACTGGCAATTTTGTACAAAAGCTATTGCATGTCACCAGCTTTTTTTTTTTTTTTTGTAATTCAATATGAAAATGAAATAATCTAAATCAACTTCGATATACTGTGTTTATGCATAATGTATTGAAATGAAACTTTGTACATATCTTCTATATAAATTTTAATAACTATTTTTGGTATGATAACCTATAGCTTTCACCCATGTGCAATGGTACACAACAGGTTTTATAAATATATCTACTTTTACTAAGCTTTCCTTTTGAAGAGCATACTCCACATGTTCTAGTGGGATTCTTCTTTATGCCAGTGACTGTTTTATCTAAAACATGTTTTTTTAGTTTTCCTGAAAGCCTGAAAGGTGAATTTTGGTAAGGAGCTCTTTTAGAGGAACCAGAAGTGTCGGGTTCTGTGCTACATTCATTTGAATCATCAGTTATCCATTCCCTAGCAACTTTGGGTAGAAATTGTTTGTTTCATTTTGTGTTGTAAATTGTAGTTAGAATAAAACTTGAATGCATTAAATAAAGCACAATTGATAAAAAAAGAATGCTACATTTTTATACCATTTTAAACTTATTTTGTAAAATACTGCTGTTCACCAAATAGTGGTTGGCCTAATTGATCCCATTCATGACTTTTTGTCATCTAGTATGCCTGAGGGTTTAATTATGTCATCTGTATAATTCCTCTTTTGCTTTCCAGTGGATTTCATAGAAGCATCATGAATAGTGGGGGTCATATGCACAAGTCTTCTGTCTATCCTTTTATGATAAGAATGTGTCCTTTCTGTAAAAACATCATTTCCCCTATGCCAAGATTTTTTATTTTAGTTCTTTTGGCAAGCCACAGTTCTCCTTTATAGTACCACAGACCACTGCTCCCTTTTCCAATAATATTGCAGCGGTAGACATGCTGTTATAGTAATTATCCTGGTAAACATGATGACAAGAATAAAGATATGGCTCTAAGATGGAGAATATAGTTTCTTGTGGCTTTTTGCCTTCACTGGAATAGATTTTCAAAATTGCAAAGGTAGCCAGTCTCACTTTCACAAAGCATTCTCACTAAAAGTCCATATTTTGTTAACTTTGCTGGATTATATATTCTGAAGTTGATACAACCTCCATATAGTATCATTGCTTCCTCTAGAGATAACTCCTGTTTGGGTCTATACAAAGACTGAAATTTTGGAATAAAGTAATCCAAAAGAGGCCTAATTTTATTAAATCTATCTTCATTAGATATACATGTGAATTATCACTAAGATGAAAAAAGTCACCTTTTTTTGCTTGAACCTCATTCTGGTCATAGTTTAGAAAATACGGGCATTTCAAGCAAAGAGTCCATTGACCAGTAATCCTTCCAATGTGAATTTTTTGTTTGTCCTATCAATATCAATAAGGTGAGAAACTTCCTATTATTAGGGGTAACTTCCACCTATGGTAAGGTTTTAGTAGATGTTTTATAAAGTTTTTTCATTTGGCAGTGGTATAAATTGGTTTGGGAAACAATTAACTTAAAAAACATCATTATCAGAAAGTAAATCCATGATTTCACTGATATTCCGTGGGCCACTATGTTCAACATTTACATGAGAAGTATTTGTATAATCCTCCAAGGTTGGTGTAATGTCATTTTCTGTCCACTCTTCTTCAAAATCACTTTCACTATCAGATTCTATCACACTTCTTTTTTGCTGTTTGGTGGTCTAAAGATTCATAATTACCTTCCAACAGACTATCATCTTCCACATCACTGCTATATACTTCAGAGTCACTTGTACAATCAGGAAAAGTATCCGCATCTAACTCATTGGAAATTCCTCCTTGTCATAGTGTACCATATTTGAAATTTTTGCAATACTAAAATTGTGATAAAACCCAGAATGCCTAGAAAAATATTTTTTATAATAAACATGAACACAATTAAGAAAACTTTTACAAAATCCTATATTACTTTCAGTTTAAAAAATTGTATAAGCTAATGCAGGTGCAAACATGAGTTAACTTGTTATCAGTCAATAATGTCTGGGTTTGAACACACGAGTTTTTTTGTGACTGGTCAAAAAGCAGCTAAAGCATGAGAGTTCCACTTCTTGCCAATCTTTGCTTCCTTCTCAGCCTGCTTGTCTCTGTAATCCATCATGAATGGCTTTGTTACGTTCCCCACAATGCTGCACACTGTGCACTGACCAGCAATACTACCCTGAACTCCTTGAAAGGATCACGTGCTTTTCAGTAACTTTATAACACACAGCTACACACAGTGGATGTTCAGTGTGTTGAATGAAATGAATTAACAGGCTATTTAATCTTTTAAACTGAAAAATATCTTTGTAAACATTTGTTACATCCATCCTTTATAGACTGAATGTTCATGTTCCCCCAAATCATATGTAGAATCCCTAAACTCCCAACGTATTGGGAAATGGGCCCTCGAAGGGACTAACTGAGGTCATAAGGGTGGGGCCCTGATCCAAGAGGACTGTCTTTATAAGCCTGGTCTGCCCACAGGCACTGGGGAAAGGCCATGTGACACACAAATGGTGAGTGTACCTAAAGGGAAAGCCTTCCTGACACCAGCCCTACTGGTACCTTGATCTTGGACTTCCAGCCTCCAAAGCTGTGAGAAAGTAAATGTCCATTGTTTGAGCCACCCAGCCTGTGACATTTTGTTATAGCAGTCTGAGCTAACACATATATAAGTATATAGAACAAATAGCTTTCCTTTCATACATGGTTTGCCCCTCTCACCCTAAGTTTCAGAAGCAAGTGGCCTCTGGTATGTCAAACATGTTTATTCGCCCTTTAGTTTCAAAATAAATAAAATTCTCCTTTAATTTTTTCTTTGCTAACAAAATATACATTATCACTGGAGGAAGAAAACCCATTCTTTTCGAAAAGCTTCCCTCACTCAGCTTTTAATCTATACTCCATCCTGGAGCTAGCATTTGTGTTGGCACAGCTTATAAAACACTATAATTTATATAGGGTTTAACAAGTGGCTGGCCATCTTTGTGATTCTGATTCGTCCCTCCCTTGTCACATCTGTTTGCTAGGTGGCTTCCACAGTACTACTGGGTGACACCTGAAGTCAAAACAAGAGGGGGTGAGAAGCTTATGTGAAATACCCGTGGACATGAACAAGGAGGTGGGGATTGACTGCGGGAGAGGGAAGGGGGTGACAGGGGAGAGCCATGGGGGAAAAATGGAATAATTGTAATACAACAATAAATTAAAAAAAATAAAGTCAAGGAGGCTCACAGCATGTGGGCTTTTGTCAATAGTGGGCCCTTCTTAGCCATGTGCTTCGCATCTGCAGATCCAATCTATCGTTGATCTGTTTGACCTTATGAATCTGTAGGTGGGAGGGCAAAAATATTTTGATTTTTGGTTGTTTAAATCCGGGGATAAGAAGAGTTGTCTACAGACTCTAGTCCAATGTGGATTGTTTTTTAAAGATTTTTATTTATCGTTTTTAGAGAAAGGGAAAGGGAGAGAGGCAGAGAGGCAGAGAGACATCAATGTATGGTTGCCTTTCACCTGCCTCCAGCTACAGACCTGGCTGGAGACCTGGCTTGCAACCTGGCTCTGTGCCCTGGGGAATCGAACCAGCGACCTTTGGGTTCATAGGTTGGCACCTTTCCACTGAGCCACCAACCAGGGCCCTATGTGGATTTTTGTGCTTGGGTTTGGTGCCCCTAACCCACACGTTGTTTAAGGGTCAACTGTACTTAAGTTTATCCAATTCTGATTTGGGGGGCAATGCAAACATCTGTTGGGTTAGTCCTTGTATGATGCTTGCTGAGCAGGATCTGGGAGCCCAGATGAACTAATTCTAGAGGGTCCTCCAGGTCCACCTTGGTTCCCCCAAGGTGGGCTTGCATTTTATACTAGCAAAGGACTTGAACCACCATCTAACACTGATGCCTCTGCAGTTAGCTTGGCTGCAAACATTACATTAGGGTACAGAAAGTCATACCTATCCTCGCTTGTATTTATAACAATAAAGCCTTATGTTTTATCTACTGAAAATGTTGACTGTACTTGTTTTGCAGTTTTTCTGTGAATGTGGAGACAATACACTGTTTCATCTTTGTTAGTAAGCAAGTGGCAAGCGTGATCTGTTTTAATTTGAGGCTACGGTTAAAACTATCATCTGAGTTTCTCAGTCCTGTGCTGTCTAGCCAAGAACCTCCCTAGAGCTTCCCACTAGCCAGCATTTCCCTAAGTCTGCATTACATAGGCTGATCTCACTTAAATGCATCTTTTAAAGAAAAGAATAATTTAACTTCACTTCATGGTGCAGTTAGTTGTGTTAGTACAGGCTATAGCAAGTTCTTACCTTATGGAGTCTAAAATATTCAAATCTGGAGCTTTATCAAAACTAAACTATGAGGTCTGTCCAGAAAGTATCAAGCCAATGTCAATCTAATTAAAAGTTTGCCCGGCTGATACTTGTTGGACAAACCTCATATGTATGTGGTAATACAACTTAAACACGGAGGAAAATTGGAGGTAAAAAGAAAATAAGGTAGAAAAATAAAGTCATATTTACTCTGGAAAGTTGTAACTCATGAGGTTCCATATAGCAGGTTACAAGTGGTTACAACTGGACTCAGAACTGCCCAAAAAATGCAACAAGGAGAAAAGCCAGTAACAGTTTTTCAGATTTAAGAGAGTCAGTTGTTTAGGAGAAGCACAGGTTTACTGGAGCTGAGACCTGAGAGAATTCTTCCTGTGTAATACAGTTACCAGCTTTAGAGACACACATACTGAAGATACAAGCTTTGATGTTGTTTTTGCTAATAGAAGCCAACAACATAGGCAAAAAGTACAATGCAAAAAACAGGTAATTCTATGAAGAGTCAAATGTGAATATTTCCCAGAGGATCAGATTTAGATTTCTCCTATTTCCTAGTTGGGAAAACAAACTTGTTTTTAACACAGTCCAAAAATTAAGTTATGAAATCCATTTTAAAGCTATCATATTTTTAGACCTAGGGTCACACTGTTCCCTATAAAATATACAGCTGAAGTAGACTATATAGATAATTTATCTGAGGAACATGGTTTTTTAAATAAATGTGCTTTCAATAGCTAATATCAATATGGCAACAGATAACACAGTTTAAAATGTTACATTTTATGTTTATACTACCTATTTGTAAACTTGATTTTTCAAAGGTTAAAAGATTACCCACAAGGGTTTTCAGTTATATTCAATTTTTTAAATTAATGTTGGTTACATTTGAAGTGTATTGATCCTTTCCACAAAGATTTAATGTAAAGTGTAAACTTAAAAATTTATTCCACATCTGCAAAATGCAGTGGTTAACTATAACTGAATTTATAATAATCGAAGGGGTGGGAAAAAGAACACAGAAACTAGAGGGGCATGGTATTCAACATCTGAACAACACAGCTACTGTTGTACTGAAAAGAAATTTATTAAACGAACATAATACTAGGAATAAAATGCATCCTAAAAGTAAAAATGTAAATTCTGAATATAAGTAGTGACTTATCTAATTAACAAGTTTTTCTTCACCCATCCCAAACTTTAACACAATCCTATTATGAAGGACCAGATTTTAAAGGTGTATGGTTTACTTTAAAAAAGACATGTAGTGTTATATCTGAAATTTAGCTAATCATGTCTTATTAGACTAAAAATGATATTAACTTAAATGATTACTCTTTTTAAACTTAAAATAGTATTTTGAAAGATACAAGTAGACCAGTGTGTTATGTTCTGTCTCCCAGGCTAGTAAACAAACTTCTGGTATACTCTGTGGGAAATACTCTGAGACACAGCATACCTACCAGGGGCATATTGATGTGGGCTTTAAAATTTTTTGGTACTTTGATAAAAAGCAGTCTCCTTTCTAGATCAAAGGTTAAAAATAGCCACTGAACCTGTTTTTCTACATGAGTAGAATTTTAAATAACAACATCTTAATACATTCATCGAGCTATGACACACTTACATTGTGAAGAAAGAAATGGAGCTATTTCCCCAGCAAGTCCCCCTCAGTTTTCAGAAAGTATGTGGAGTTCAATATACCAATTGGGATCTCAAAATGCTAGCACAATTACAATGCTTATTAATAGCAATATGGAAAACAGTAGAAATAGAAAATTAGTAACTTCATACTGTAAAAATAAAACACGGCACTTTTGGTAATTGCACATAAAGCAGAAATGAACACTTTTATATAAAGCTGACTCAGATCCCAGGAGACTTTTGTAAAAAGTGAAGTAATGAAAGTCTTAACTCTGCTCACTAAAGAAATTCACCATTTGACTTGGCACAAAACAGTTTAATTACCATAAAGTGCATCACTTGGCTAAATAAGTTAAAAAGAAAATCGCCAAGAACAGAATATAGTAACATATTTACATATATATAGACATGCAATGCCAGGAGTCAATGTAGGAACTTCGTAGTATATATATGGCTTTTTATTTTTATTTTAAAAAATAACTCCTTATTTACTTAGAATCCATTATATATTTTCAAAAGAGTATGCCTTAATTAGCAGAAAGAGGTAGTGTTCTGAAAGAGGCAAACTCACTAATTCTACAGGCAGAGATTTATATAAAGATTATGTGGAAAATAAACAAGTACAATATTAAACTGGGACACTTAAAATATTTTGATAATATAGAATTACCTTTTAAAATAAAGGCTATTTTAGTACTTTAGCTTTATTATTATTACAGCTCTTTCAAATAGGTTTCCTTTGGTACTAGAAAGTTTTCTACTTTAAATAGCAGTAACGTTCTAAATAAGCAATTTTTATTTAGAGATGGTAAACATTTCAATATTTAAAACTCAATTCTTTACCAACTAAATCATGTCAGAGATACAAAAAGTATATCTCAACCAGATAGCAATCAACATGCAATTAAGTTCCATTTGACTAATATAACTGGTAATATAAACACACATTAGTTTGGAGCAATATACTGGCAAAAAAACAAAAATAATTTATGCATAGTATTTAAGAACATGGGTCTTAATAATGGAACTAGGTTTTTTAATAGTGTATTAAATCCAAAGGTTGAATAAAAGACAACTTAAAGCATTAGTGAATATATTTCTTTTCCCTATAACTTAAACTTTTCTTTATGTAAACTTTATACATGTGCATTCTTGCTGTTTTCTGTAAATGCTCTGTTCTAAAGTTGCTGAGATGTAGAAAAGGAAGGAATGGGCGGCTATGATGGATTAGTCTTCCTCAGCATTATATGCCATTTCTGCCACTTCTACTTCTGACACAGAAGTTTCAGGTTCACTGAAACTTACGCATGACTTCTCATTAGCTCTGCAAAGAAACAGAAACATGTCATTGTCAAGACTGGACGCATGTCATTACCTTTAAAAATATTTTATGTGAAGAATATTTAAATATTTAATGAAAAAGTATACTATTTTTCACTTGTCACTGCCAGAGAACTTTGGGAGACATATTTTTAATTCTATCAGCACTCCCAACAACCATTTATCAATAAAAATCTAGTTTGTGATTACCCTTACAAACACAAAATTTGTCATAATTATAGCTTAACAAGTACCACCGAAGTATTAATAATTAGCTTGAATTTATATGCAATAAAAATTCTATGGACTTTAAAAATACTACTTTCATCATTCCATCATGGAGGCCGGGTAGTGGCTGATAGAGTCCCAAATTTTGAATGGAAAAAGAGTGAGATTGTGGGAGACTAATTTGGCAAGACTTACAAAATTAATTAATTGACTCAAAATTAATTCAGATAGAGCTTCAAGATAAGTACAAGGGCTGTCCAGAAAGTATCAAGCCAATGTTAATGTTAATTGTATTGACAGTAGTGCAATGCTTTCTGGACAGACCTCATATTTTTACAGAAAAGATAGACCCTAGTTTCCGAAGGCTAAGTGTTAGGACAGTCTAGAATACCTACAGTTTTTCTCTGTGTGCTCAGCAGATTCATGATGCAACAATAAGTAAGTATAAATGATATTCTATCAAGGATTGTAACAATTTCTCTCCAATTATTCAGATGATTAGGCTATAATAAACTAAATATTATATACCTGGATTCTTCATCCAAGACTTCTTGGTCAACCTTAAGAGCAGGGGAGTCCACCTTTAGGATCTGTTCACCTTCTGTACCTGACAAGTGCAATGATCCCTCAGGTTCTAAACTCAATGCTCTACAAGTAAATTATAACAAGTTATTCTCCTATTAAATATCTTCTTGAAAAAAATATATATTTGTTGTGAATATATGTAGCTTTTGTTGTTTTTGTTAAGTCAATATAGTCATATAGCTAATAAATCGCTGACTGGGAACCAACCGAAACATTATTATTTATGATTAATTTAAAATGATTTCAGCATCAATTCAATGCATGTTAAGAAGGCAAATTAAAACTTTTGTATATGAAAATTTGGCATAAATGTCTAGAAACAAAGATGCCACTTAAAGAGGTTAAAATTAATAATGTTTATCCTGTTGAACAGCTAGAGGCTTTATTATTCTGAAGTTTCCCATTTTTCAAAAGTTCACTCTCCTAAATAATTGAAAAACAATTTCTCAGTCTATACAGGATAAAAAAGTCAATGACTTTTTATCCCAGGGTATTGAGAGTTGACTTAGACTAGAAACGCAGGCATCGCAACACACCTGATCCTGTTCTCTAGCATGTCTATATGAAGTTGCTTCTCACTGAGCAGTTTCTTCAATGACTCCACCTCTTTTTGTTTTTCAAGTAATTCTTTCTGAAAACGGTAGTTTGTCTCCTCTAAAGTTTCACAGAAAGCCTTAAAGACAAACAGACAAAAATTTTATGCAGAAAAAGAATAAAATTAATTATGAATACAGTATCTTTCTCACCATCATTACTGAGGAGTCAAGGGACATGGACAATCAGGATAATATGTTTGCAATCTAAACTATTTATTCTGTACCTTTTCTGGTCTCTAGCATCTTAACTTTTCCCCACCCACCACAAGTGTGTCTGAGGTAAATATGTGTAAATATTCTCCAGAGTAGAATAAAATATTACTAACAACTACTATATGAGTTTACGTTGTCCTTAGTCTATTTTTACTCAGTTTGAATGAGAGTACATGTTAAAAGAACTGAGGCTATTGATTCCATTTGTATTAGCTCAGTGATAGTAAACAGAAATAGTAAATCCAAAAGAACATATAAGCTAATGAAAGATTTCACCAAGGCTGTGACATAAAAATAAATATACAAACATTAATATGAGTAATACATTACAATGAAAATATCAATTATGATAATTAATCCTGCAGTTTTCCTTAGAAGGTTAAGGAAAAAATTTAAACCTTTATTGAAAGACTTTAACCAACGAGCTAAGTAAGCAAACATCTTATAAAGATTATTATATAGTACTCTTCAAAATTAATCAATAAATGTATTCTAATTCCTCCCAAAAATGCCATAAGAATTTTTCATAAAACTCACATGTTATTTATATAATCCATAAAAAGAGCACATAGACAAAAAGAAGCATATGGAAGGGAACCCTTACACTGCCAGGTACAAAGATTGTAATGTCACATTTTGAATGTGATGGCCACACAGTACACACACTCACTCAATGGCATCTACCACCCCCACTAACTGGTATACTGAAGTAGTTGTCAGTGTTCACTCATGTGCATTCCAGTCCATTCTCCTTGGCTTCCAGGTTACACAATGTCATGCAAACCATTCTTGTTATATTAACAATGGCTGGACTTTGTCCAGATAGACCTACAAATTCATTTACTTTAAATACTTTAGTCTCATTGTGAAAATACATGACATTACTATAGTATGTTCATTACCACTATTGTTTAAATTTACATAATCTTTTTCTTTTAAAAAATCACCCAAGAAAATCTCAACAGGTCTCTACACTTATTTATTTAAGGAGAATGATGCAAGTGTATGACCATAAACATAGAGAAAGTTAACATGTCTCTCCAGTATGCCCATTTATCAGGGGATGGTTTTGTGCTTCCTATTTTACAATGCTAACATCTGGTTTTCTTTTTTTGATCTCATTGTATGAATTAAGCTTAAGCTCTTCCTCTATGAAGATGTGAAACTGATAGTCAATGGCAGTTGCTGGCTATGGGCAGTAAGGTAGGCAAGTGCCTTTCGACATCCCTTCAGCCCTATCCGAGAGTCACTACAGGGACCCAGAGATAGTGTAGGATTATTTTGAGAAGCACAGCACAGGACCCTTATGCAGCAGTTTACCATGAAGGCTCTAAAATTGGAGGCTGTAGATGCTCTATAAGGAGTCCAGGTCTCTTCAGACAGCCCTAACTCTTTGCACTGACCTTTCTGGTCCTCGCTTCCACTTTTGCAAAACAGGATAATAAAGTAACTACTACATAAGGTCATCTAAGGCTTAATGGATACCTCCATATATTATAAGCAAATTGTTGGCAGTCAAAGGGAAAAAACAATCTGGAAAGTAGCAAGGGCTAACTGGCTCACCATGTACATGGGAACAATAATATAATTAAAGGCTGATTTTCACCAGAAACAAAGAAGTCCAGAAAACAATGCAATAATACAAAATAATGGGAAAAAAAAACCTGTCAACTGAACTATGCCTTAAAATTGAACATTTTCAGGATGGCGGCCTAGGTTGACATCCTTCGCTTCCTTGTACAACCACAGAAAAAATTACAACCATATCTCAAAACTAGTAAAAGCCAGACTGTCAGGAAATTGACCTGTATGGAAGTCTGACAACCAAGGATTTAAAGAAGACAAATTCATCCAGATGGGCAGGAGGGGTGGGGGCATGGAGTTGGGCAGAGAGGCTGTGTGGCATGAAAGGTAGTGGCAGAAAGGAAAGGAAAGGAGGGATACCTTGGGAGTGAGCAATCCCAGCCTTAGGCCAGACCACACAGCCCAGGTTGCAGCACTGGGAACATAAACCCCCATTACTTCTGGCTGTAAAAACCAGTGGGGGGTTGGGATGACAGAAGAAAGTGTTAGATTATTCCCACTTAAAAGGCCAGCACAGTCTTAGAATGTATGCAAATCCACCCACTCTAGGATTCACTAAGAGGGCAGCAGCTGGAAGGGCACCAGTCACACACAGGAAGGAATTGAAACAGGGAGAGTACACCACACAATTTACAAATACCTTTTCTACATAGGCCACACTACCAAGACAGAGAGTAAAAGCAGCTCTCTATTACATAGAAACGAACACAGGGAAGCTGCTAAATATAGACAGTAATAGGGCCCAAATGAAAAAACAGAACAAACCCCCAGAAAAAGAACGAAGTGAAACAGAGATAGCCAACCTATTAGATGCAGAGTTCAAAACACTGGTGATAATGATGCTAAGAGAATCCATAGAGTACAGCCAATAAATAAATAAATAAAAGTTACACAAAGTAAAATAAAGAAAAATATGCAGAGAACCAATAAAGAAGGGAAGGAAGCTGGGATTCAAATAAACAATTTGGAACATAAGGAAGAAATAAGCATTTAATCAGAACAGCAAGAAACAAGAATTCAAAAAAATAAGGATAGTATAAGAAGCCTCTGGAACATCTCCAAAAATACCAACACCGGAATCATAGGGATGCCAAAAGGAGAAGAGGAAGAACAAGAAATTGAAAACTTAGTTGAAAAAATAATGAAAGAAAACTTCCCTAATTTGGCAAAGGAAATAGATATACAGTCCAGGGAGCACAGAGAGACTCAAACAAGTTGGACCCAAAATGACCACACCAAAACACATCATGAGTAAAATGCTGAAGGCTGAAGATAGAATATCTTAAAAACAGCAAGAGAAAAGCAGAAAGTCATCTACAACTGAGTTCCCATAAGACCGTCAGCTGATTTCTCAAGAGAAACTCTGCAGGCTGAAGGAACTGGCAAGAATATTTAAAATGATGAAAAGCAAGGATCTACAACTTAGATTACTCTATCCAGCAAAGCTATCATTAGCTGGAAGGGCAGATAAAGTGCTTCCCAATGTAAAGCTATAGGAGTTCATCACCACCAAGCCATTGTTACAGGAAATGTTAAAGGGACTTACTTAAGAAAAAGATCAAAACCATGAACACTAAAAAGGCAACAAATTCATAATTAGCAACAACTGAACCTTAGGCAAAAAACAAAACAAAACTAAGCAAACAGTTAAAATGGGAATAGAATCATAGGTATGGACATCATTTAGAGGATTATCAGCTGGGAATGGGAAGGGGAAGAATGGGGAAATGGTACAGGCATTAAGAAGCATAATCAATAGGAACAAAATAGACAGGGGAAGTTAAGAATAGCATAGGAAATGGAGAAGCCAAACAACTTACATGCATGACCCATGGACATGGATTAAGGAGTGAGGGATAGCTGGAGGGAAGGGGAGAACTGGGTGGAGAGGGCAAAGGGGTAAACAATTGGGACAACGGTAATAGCATAATCAATAAAATATACTTAAAAAATGAACATTCTCAGCCCTGGCCTGTATGGCTTAGTTGGTTGGAGCACTGTTCTGTGCACTGAAAGGTTGTAGGTTTGATTCCTGGTCAAGGCACATACCTAGGTTGTGATTTTGATCCCCAATCAGACAGCCTATGAGAGGTAACCAACTGAGGTGTCTCTTGCACAGCAATGTTTATCTCTCTCCCTCTTCTTTCCGTTCTCTATCTCCGCTAAACACAATGAGAAAATGTCTTCCAGGTGAGGATAAAAAAAATAAAAAGAACATTCTCAGAAAAAGAAAGACTGAGAATTTGTTGCCAGCAGACCTGCCTTACAAGAGATACTACATAAAGGCATGGAAGCTGAAAGGATGTGAGGCTAGATAATAACGCCAATCCACAGGAAGAAAATAGTAAATATATCTTCTACATATGTTCAACATATGTAGAAGATATACATGTTATGTGGAAGAGTATAAAATATTTTTCTTATTCTTCTCTTAAATTATTTAAAAGACAAAAGATTGTAGAAATAATGACTACACTGTGTTGATTTATTTATAACATATGTAGATATAAAATACAGTAACAGCAATACAGAGGGGAATGAAAAAGAGGATATATTGGAGACAAGTGTATAATTCATTGGAATTAAGTTTTATTCTTCCGAGATCAGACGAGATCGGGCGCGTTCAGGGTGGTATGGCAGTAAACTGGAATTAAGTTTTATTCTGAAGTAGATTGTATTAGGATGTACACTGTAATACCTCTAGCAACCACTAAATAATAACTAAGAGAAAGTAAAAAACTTCTATAGAGGAATCAAAATGGCATACTTATTTATTTCACACAGTGTTAGGCAGTTAAGTAAAAAGACTCAAACAGGTGATAGTAAACAAATTGCAAAATGACAAATTGCAAAATCTGCTATATAAAAGCAGATATGTCAAACTGAATAAAAGACTAACACCCAACTATATGCTATGTACAACAGACAGACGGACTTTAGATTGAAGGGTACAAATAGATTGAAAGCAAATGATGGAAAAAGATGTACCATTTAAACAGTGACCATGAGAAAAAGTAATAGTAAATAGGACTGTGTGGTGTTGATATGGGGATATGTAACTAGATCAGTTGAAGAAAATGAAAGTCCAGAAGCAAACCCTTCCTTTGATAAAGGTGTCAACACAAATCAATAAAGGGTAGTGACACAATAATATATCTACAGGAACCTAAGGCTCTTACCTAACACCTTACAAAGAAATTTGGTGGGGGTAGGTCAGAGATACAAATGTAGCAGCTTTAAACCATAATGCTTCCAGGAAAAACTAGGAAAAAGTCTTTGTGACTCTGGATTAGGCAGAGAGTTCTTATGATGCAACATCAAAAGCATAAGCCATAAAGTGATAAAATGAACTTCACTGATATTAAAAACATTAGCACTTCAAAAGACCATTAAGATGAAAAGATATGTATTGAGTAGGAAAAAATATTTATATTTATTTATTTATATATATATATTTATATATAGATCATATATATATATATTCATATATAGATCAAGTATCTGATAAAGGCCTTGCATACAAAATAACTCTTACAACTCAGTAAGTCAAATAGCCCAAATTGAAAAAAAATATGGGCAAAAAGGTAACTAGACAGTTCATCAAAGAAAAACCTGAATGGCTAAAAAGTCTATGAAAAATTGATCAACATAAAAAAATCATTAGGGAAATAGAAATGAAAACTATAATGAAATACCACCACATACCCACAAGAATGGGTATCATTCAAAAGATAGAATTACATTATATCAATGCTCTTGTTGGTGCACTACGTCATCCAGATCATGACCTAGCTGCATTCCCCACTCTGCAGCCTTTATCTTCTACCACTCTCTGCACATACTTGGAGCAGGCCAAGTGTAGGACAACAGGAAGTGGTTGGACTTGGAGAATGCTTGCTCTGTCAAAAAGGGCAGACTCAGCTCATCTCTTGACACTTGTAGCATATAAGGAAGAGAACTCAGTAACATCAACTTTATCAATCTTTAGAGAGGAGCTAGGATGTAAATTTTAAATGTAAAATCACCCTAATTTTTAAAGCCTAGAAAAAAAAAATTGTGAGGAAACTGGGACTTTCATACACTATTGGTGGGAATGTAAAATGGTATAGCCATTTTAGAAAAAATGGTTTGTAACTTCCTTAAAAAAGTTAAACATGATTTACCATATCATCAAATATTCTACTCCCAGGGATCAACCCAAGAGAAATGAAAATAGGTTCATACAAAACCCTGTATGAATAGCCAAGTGCTGGCAACAGCCTAAGTGCCCATCAGTGGATGATTGGATCAAAAACTTTGGTACATTTACACAATGGAATTCTATATAGCAGAAAGAAAGAAGGAACTTGTACCCTTTGCAACAACATGGATGGAACTGGAGAGTATTATGCTTAGTGAAATAAGCCAGTCAGTGAAGGACAAATATCATATGATCTCACCCATTACGGGACAA
>PVIW01008732.1:0-58005 GCA_004026585.1 Noctilio leporinus | reverse complement strand
GGAGAGACCCCCCGTGACCCCCGCTCTGAGGAGAGCCCCGTCCCCACGCCCCCGCTCTGAGGAGCGCCCCGCGCCTCGTTCGTCGCCTGAGGGAAGCGCCCCGAGCACAGACCTGCGGGCAGTGCTGCTCGTGTCCGCGGCTTCTGCTCCCGCGTCTGGCGCGGCGGGTCGGGTTCACAGGGCGAGCGCCCAGCTCTCTCGTGGCGCCCAGAACCCGCCCCCAGGCCGCCCGCCGCCTCAGTTGCTCAGCCGAGTCCGGGCTGTCCGGCCGGGGAGGCTGTGGTGGCCGCACCCATGGGAAGGGCCGGAGCGCGTGGGTCACTTCTGCGCTGTCGCTCGGTGCGACCGGAACGTTGCTCCACGTCACTGAGGCCCCGGGACCAGCCTGAGAGCTGCGCCCCCGCAGACCTGGGCCGCTCTGCGCAGCGCTCACTCCCGGCGCCCGCGGGGCTGTTTCCCTGGCGTCTGACCGCCCGGTGCCCGCGGAGCTGGTTCTGGGGAGCAGGTTCCCCACCTGCGGCGAGTCCGGAAAACGCAGAACCGCCGGTGCGCAGCGGCCTGAACACGCCCGGGGCACCCGCCCGCTTTCCTCCCGAGAAGTGCGTGAGCCGCCGCCCCAGGGACCCCGCCGCTACCCCTCGGCGGCCCCTCCTCTCCTGCCAATGCCCCGGGTCGCACCCGGAGCTGCACGCGCGCTGCCCTCCCCGCCTGCCGCGTGCTGCTCAGAGAAACCGCGCGGCAGGAGGAGGCGTGGGGTCTCTGAAGATGTAGCCTCTGGACCTAAAGCAGCGAAAGGCAGGCGCAGATTCCGTTAGGGCTGCCGGGAGGGCCTCCGCGCCGTCAGCGAATCTGTCTCCCTCAGCCAAAGGACTTCCCGGCCTTCACGAGGACAGGAAGGGGAGCTGCGCTCAGCCCCTGAGGCTTTTTCCCGCAATCCCCTCCCAGGACTAGCGCTGCCCAAGGCACAGAGCTGCCCGTGCCTCGTCTCAAAAGAATTTTTCATAAAGGCGCTCTCTCCTGTTACTCCAGTGAATACAGCATGATTGGGTTAACGCTCCTTTTAAGGACCATGTTACCGATGCTTCCCATAGCAAGTCTAAGCAGAGATTGAAGAAATGCTGAGCAAGAAGAAGGGGAGAGAAGAGAGATCAATACAGGATGATATTAATATGGAGTACATTTGGGTAAAATGCTAGGCGGGGCAAGTACAATCTATCCTTCCGTACAGGATGCCTAGTCTTCAAAGTGGTTGCAGTGAATGTGCCAAAGCAAATAGGAGTGAAAGGAGGGGAGACTGGAGGCCTCTTTTCCTGGGTCCCTCCTTTCTGGTGTCCATCATTGATTCCCATAACTTCGCGGCAGTGAGGACCAGAGCTCAGGCTTTTCTTCTGAAAAGAAAAACATGAGAGCAATTTCGTTGCTGGAAATCATCTGACTTGCAGGACCCAGTGCAATAAAGAATATGTCTAAGTAAAATTAGCATATGTGATGGCCAACCATGCTGGACGTTATCTTGCATTTGGCCGCATGACTTCCAAGGAGAGCACAAAGACTTTGGGAGGAGAAACCTAAGAAGTGAAAAGAAGAATGTGTGAGACTGGCTAAGTGGTGAAAGCCTACTGGGATTTTGGAATCCTAAGTACTTCATTTTATAAATCTGTCCCCTAAAACTGCTGCTCAAATGGCTCAATTTGCCCCAGTATTATTTTACCTGCATGAGTAAGCCAAGTCAAAAGCAGATCCAAAACCACTTTTTCAGAGACCTGGATCCCTGCAGGTGCCTAGAAACAAGTGCCTTGAAACCTAGATCATGTCCCATTCTATTCCCTGAAGCCTGGGTGCTGCTTCAGTCTGGCAGACTGACTCCTGCCGCGATGCAGCGAGAAGAGGGGCTGGTACCATCCTGTGGTCCTTGGTGCTGCCTCCTTCCCATACAGAGCCCCCCAGCTGAGCTTTTGATTCCTAGGCTGTGGGGTGGGGATGAGTACATTTATTATGGAGCATTAATGCCAGGGTGGGATGCACATTGAAGGTTATAGTAATAAAGGATGCTTTAGCACTGTTCTCCCTCGCACCTGCACCTCTCAGTATGGGGTGAAGGCTCAGCTCCCAGCTGTGTGCAGAGCACCACAAATAACCACTCATTAAACTGTGGCAGCCCTGCTGGGGGACAGGCTGGGGCTGTTGACTCATCATGAGCTGGCAAGGCCAAGGGATCTGCCTGTGACTTTAGTGAGGGGGTTGCTATTCCAGGAAACAGAATGAGGTGGCTGGGGAAGAAGGACACACCAAGGGGCTAGGGGAAGGATTCTTTATAAGAAGCATCTGAGCTGGAAGGTATTGTGGGTTGTGTTCCGTGGATTAGGAGAAAAATGTGTGCCTGTAGAATCTGGAGTAAGGATTCCTAGTTCTATTTCTGCTATGATCTTGAGGGTGACCTTGAGTGAGTTTCTGAAGCTGTTTGACTGCAGCTGGCTGCCGCGCTGAAAGACTTGAACTGGTTCCAACAGGGCTCCCAACACAGCAGTGCAGGGTCTGTCAGGGGCGGTGGGGCATGCAGAGGCCTCAAGAAGGTCCTTTGGCAGTGCCCTTCATTTAACATCGGTGGAAAATGTGTTAGCAAGCATATGGGGGTCCCTGGGGAGCCGAAGCCTCTTTGTCTCCACTTGGAAGCAGATGCACTAACTCCTGTCTCCCTTCACCTTCTGTGCCTCTAAAGCAAACAGGGAGCTTACAAACCTTAAGATTCATGTCTGTACAGGGTAAGAAAAGGGTCCTTTAGGGCTCATATTTAGGATTTTTAGGATTCAGGCTCTTTTTAGGTTTCTCTGCCCTGAAGTGTGGACAGGATTCTTAGTACCTGTGGCTATTAATGTGAACAAAGTGATGCTCTAGCAGCACTGCTGTGATGTGCATGTGCCATGTGCTCATCACATGGCATCCCCACTGTACCTGCAGGTGCAGGGCCTATGCTGTGCAGGTAGGATGACATGCTGCTTCCTTCCCCTCTGCTGCTGGTACTATTAATGATCTGTGATTCCCTGATGAAGATCCCAGTGGCTGAGGAGTAGGAGAAAATCTGGGTAGATAGCCTTTCCCAAGGTTAGCTCTAACTCCCTGCATGGGGTGGAGTGGGTGACACTATCTTGACTCTTCTGGTGACACCGGTTGCCGTGGCAACACCCTTAAAGATGAAGGAGACAAAGAGAGTAAGAAGCACAGTGAGAGAAGGGGGCAGGGTGAGTGGGCCTGGAGTTGCATGTACCTATTTGCCAGCAGTGGTGACAGAGAAACATCTAAGTTGCTGCTGCTTTGACTGGTTTTAGGTGCTTTGCCAACACAATACTTGAAAACTATCCTTCTGAAGTAAGGAGCAGATTTACAGAGCCATCTTTATGATAGGAAAGTGGATGAAAGAAGTTGATCAGGGATATATGGTGTATTTGCTCTGAGGACTGATCTGCTTCCTGCGGTCTGTGTCTTGGGGTTGCAAGTGAAACATGCATATCTGTGGAGCTGCTGCACTGGAAAGTCCCTCCTGATTCCAACCTGGGAGGGGGTCCAGGGCTACAGACATTTGTAGTTGCTGTAAGAATACAGTTTCTGCCCAAGCAAACTACTGCTGGGTCCTTTACCAGAGATCTAGAGCTGCCGTCAGCAACTTCTGGGGCTAGACACTGGGAAGACAGGGAGGGTTGGTTTGGAGTAAAGTGAGATCAGTCATGAAGCTCCTACTGTCACAGAAGAAGCTTCCAGGACCTTTAGGGCAATCCCACATATTCACTTTCACCTGTGGAGACATGCCTAGGGGCAGCTGTACCCTGACTTCAGGGCTGTCACCAAGCAACACACCAGGTCTTGACCTTTCTTTCTTTTCTTTTTTTTTTTTTCTTTCATCCATTTTATTTTTTTAAGGTTTCATTTAGTATTTTTAGAGAGAGGGGAAGGGAGAGAGGGAGAGAGACATCAATGTGTGGTAGTCTTTCACCTGCCTCCAGCTACAGACCTGGCTGGAGACCTGGCTTGCAACCTGGTGATGTGCCCTGGCTGGGAATCGAACCAGAGACCTTTGGGTTCACAGGCCAGCACTTTATCCACTGGGCCACCAGCCAGGGTTGACCTTTCTTATGTTCAATCCACAGTTCCACTTCCATTACTTTACAGTGATAACTATTTTAATATGTGTGAGGCACTTATATACATTTTCTCTAGTTCTTTTCACCCTTCGGGATAGAGACGATCACTCTTCTGCAGGTGAAAGGTCTGAGCATGGCGATGCTAAGTGACCCACCCAATGTGTCCCTGCCAGCAAGGAATGGTGGAGCTGGGGAAGAGCAGCTTCCTGGAGGAAGGAACTCTTGAGGAGGGCTCGGAAGGACAAATAGAAAAAAAATTTCCCTCATCTGAGGACGTTTTTTCATTGCTTTTACAGAGGTAGGAGAGCAAGGGAGAAGGAGAGAGAAATGTCAGTGTGAGAGAGAAACATCCATTGATTGTCTCCCATATGCTCCCTGACAGGATCAAACCCACAACATTTTGGTGTAGGGACGATGCTCCAGCCCACACCAGCCAGGACTAGACATGAACTAGATAAAAGGGCAACAGGGATAAGAACCATGAGCAAAGGTCTTGAGGTGGGAAGGCACATGGTGAGTTCTGGAGGTGAGGTTCCCAAGGGGATCAGAGGCTGCAAAATTTTAGGCACTTTTGATGACATTGAGAATTGTGTTCTTTATCCTCCGCATACTGGTAACACCCTGGTCCCACAATGGTCCACAGGAGGAACATCTGTGTTAGGGAGGTAGCAGTGCAGGGGAGTGTGGATTAGAGATTTCTGCAAGAGAACATTAAGAGCACATCATGTTGAATTGGATGGGCAATGTGGAGAAAAGAAGGATGTCAAGAACAGTTTCTTGGTTTCTGGTGTGTACAGCTAGATGAGATAGAGGACATTTGCAGGGAATTAGGTTGGGGAGGTAGGACTGAGAACTCTGCTTGAGAAGCATCAAGTTTGGGGTTTCTGTAACATCCTGTTGTCCCTCAGGGGAGAGGGGTCTAAGGGAATGTGCATTTGACTCCTCTGGCATGTCCACACGGTTTACTGTGGTGTCCACTATTTAAGTTGTTAATTATTATCAGCTTATTAGTTAAAGTTAAATAAAATTAAATAAAATTGCAGCAGCTACATTTCAAAGTACTCAATAGTCACATGTCCCAAGTGGCTGCTGCATGTTGGACAGCACAGAGATAAAGCATTTCTACCGTTGCAGAAAGACCTATTGCAGTGGTCTGCCAACTCTTTCTGGAATGTGAAATTTTTGGCTTTGTGAGTCATATGGTCTCTGTTGTAATCACTCTGCTCCTGTAGTGCCAAAGCAACTACAGATAACATGTAAACAATAGACATAGCTGTGTTCAAGCAAAACTTTATTCACAAAAGCAGGCTAAAGACCAGACTTGGCAGTGGCTGTAATTAGCTGAACTCTGTTCTACTAGACAGTGCTTGTATAAATGATAGCCAGAGTCACAGATGCAGATATAACCATGTAGGAAAAGAGAACAGATGAGAGAGCCCAGCCCTAAACCTTGACAGCCTCCCATATTTAACATTGGACAGGAGTGTCCAGACGACAGGAGAAAAACCAGGAAAAGCCATGATGTCCCAGGTGCCAAGGAAAGGTGAAATGAGTGAGGCAGTTGAATGCTTCTGGGGCTGAGGCCAAGTGGGGCTGAAGCTCCTGCATTTGCTTGGTCTCCTGGAGATCATCGGCTGCCTAAAGAAGTAATTTCCTTGGAGTCAGAGTTGGAGTCAGGTTGAAGTGGGTTGCCAGGAGGCAAGGGGGTGGAGGCATAAGTGTGCTGTCTGAGAAGTCTAGCTGTGAAAAGGTGAGAGACATAGGAGGCCCTGGCCTCCTACCTGCACCCCACCTCCACCCTGGAGCAGTTTCCAACTGCTCATTCTCAGTCTCTGTGGGCTTGTTGACCTCTCCTTAACCTTTATTCCCCATTAAAAAAAATTAAGGTACAATATACATGCTGTAAAATGTACCCTTATCAGTGTATAGTTCTATGAATTTTGATAAACATATACAATCATGTAACATATATCTAATAATGAAGATATAGAGTGGTTCTATCATCCAAAAATTCCCCCATTCCCATTTGTTTTTTATTTGTTTTAGTCCTCACCCAAGGATATCTTTTTTATTAATTTTAGACAGAGAAAGGGAGAGGGAGAGAAAGAGAAACATTGATCAGTTGCCTCCTGTATGTATCTTGATCAGGGATCAAACCCTCAACCATCTGATACACAGGATGATGCTCCAAGCAACTGAGCCACCCAGCCAGGGTGAGGAAGGCTATTTTTGTTTGTTTGTTTAAGAGAGGGGGAGGTTTCATACATAAGAGAGTAAAAACAATTGATTTTAAGGATTCCTAAGAAGGGAAAAAGGGAAACGACCTGAAGCTCACATGGAAAAATAAGACCTCACTTGAATGCCTACAAATGCCCTGGGAGCAGGTGTGGGAGAGGGGAGGGGGTCCTGATGTGTTGCACCCTCTCTGCAGTTTTAAAGCTTGAAGAAAACAGACTCCTGAGCCAGCAGGCCTCTCCTTTCCTCTCTTCCCATGGGAAGAAAGAATCCACACTGTGAAGTGCAGAGGAAACAGAAGTGGGCCCATGGGAAACTGGCGAATGCCACCAGGAGGATGGGCTGGAGCGCTGGAGCGGGTTAGGCCCAGAGGGGAGGAGGAAGGAACACAGGAAGGTAGGCTCGGAAAGAAATGGCCCTCTGGGACAGGCAGGAGCTGATGGGCCGCACAGTTGCCAATTAGTGCTGGGCAGCACAGTTGCTAATTAGGGGAGTGTTGAGAAGGGAGAAATATTTAGTCCTGTGTGGGCAGCAAGGCTGAACTGAACCAAGCTCCAAGTTCACTGGAAATGGGAGTAACAGGCTTGATTGTAAGCAAGGGAAGCATTAGCAATGGAAACCAGTGGGATGATCCTGCACCTGGGATTCACAGGCTCTAATGGGGGTGGGGTAGGGATGGAAGGTTGGGAGGACTACTGTTGTCACATCCCTCTTTGCTGGCCTGGCCCTGTGAGGGAATGACAGATGTGCAGTCTGCAGTTGTAGCCCTCCCTCAGGGTCAGCTCAACTCGGGTTGTGTCACAAGGCCCAATGACTGACCAACCAACCATCAAGGTGAAAACCAGAATCAGGGAGGTTAGCTCAACGGGCAGAGGACTGGTTTAGGATCAGGTTCTCCAATAACACGTGAGATTTCTGAACCATGGGAAGATAGCCTGTTCCCCATGTTCCAGGAGAGTGTATGTGAAGAAATGTTGGGGACTGTGATGGAGAGACTGGTCCTTAAATACAGCTTCCTGACTGTCAGCAGAAGGATAACATGACCCCTCAAACTTTCCTTCCAACCTGGGGATTGGTCTGCTGTGTGGGCAACCTCATCTAATTAACTCAGTCTCATACCAGACGTCTTCCTGGGGTGTCTGTTCTCACACACACACACACACACACACACACACCCCTTGGCTGGAGGTTGGGATGTAGCATGTAGTGTTTAAGAGCATGGATTCTGGAGTCTTGCTGTCCCGGTTTAGTACAGGCTTTGCAACTTCTTAGCTGTGTGATCTTAAGCAAGTTAACCTCTTGAGTCGATCTCCTTATCTGTAAAATGAGAATAGTAACAAGGCCTACCTTCTAAGGCTGTTACAGGGCTTTAGGTGAGGGGAGGTGGACTTATTAAACCCTTTCTCTGCTGTTCATTCTGATCAGGAGAGCTCAGTATTGGAAAAGTAGGTGAGCACCTGAGAATTTGTAGTCCATAACTGGCTAGAGCGAAAGGCAGAAAGAGGCTGAGAGGTGCTCATGTGCTGCAGCTCTTGAGGTGTGAGTTTTTGTAAGAGATCCAGTGCACACTGCTTCTGTTCACGCAGAGTGGACCTGCACACCTCCTGGCTTTACCTGAAGTGTGATTTGTCTGGAGGCTTGCAGGTGTGTATACCGGAGGACCTTGATCCACTTAAAATTGCTGAAATATAAAACATGCAAGAGGGTTGGGGCAGAGAACAGGGACCAGGAAAAGGCTAAGCGCTAGATAGAGGGTGGGAGCTGACAACCTGTGATCCAACTGTCCCCATTCCACTCTCAATAAACGACAAACCACAAAGTCCAGAAACCCAGTAGGCAGAGGGGGTTACTTTGAGAACTGGCTGAAGAGGGTGGAAGCAGGAGGGGCAGGAGGTAGGAGCCCCAGCATCCTACTTTTCAGCAGAAAGTACCTAGTAGATTTTAAGCAATATTGTGGGTATTAGGGGTTTTCTTCACTTTAAAGGACTCTCTCTCTCTCTTTATTAAATCAGTGAATTAAAACAAATATTTAGTTTTTAAAAAATATTTTATTTATTATTTTTAGAGAAGAGGGGTAGGGAGAGAGGGAGAGAGACATCAACGTTTGGTTGCCTTTCACCTGCCTTCAGCCACAGATCTGGCTGGAGACCTGGCTTGCAAACTGGTGATGTGCCCTGGCTGGAAATTGAACCAGCAACCTTTGGGTTTGTAGGCTGGTGCCTTGTCCACTGTGCCACCAGCCAGGGCTTAAAGGACTCTCTTTTGATCTTCCAATGACCTCCCATAAATTTAAGCCAAATGTAGTTGTGAACCCTTGGGGAGCCAGGCAGTGGCTGAGCCATGGCTCCATGCCAGAGTCATGGAGAAACTCAGGAAGGGGAAGCTGGTAGGACAGGGGGAAAGGGGAGCCTGCTTAGTGGATCTCAGCATTAGCTGATAGGAGAAGGAAGCAGAGCTGAAGAGAGAGGAGGCATTAAAAATCGGGGTTCATGCTTTTTGTCCAAGGGGAGGGGCTACAGTGAGAGGAAAGAACTGATAAGTTAAAGGGAACAGGCTCAAAGTCAGAGGGAAAACCGTTACAGCAAGGATGAGAGTCAGGGGCTGATGGGCAACAGAGCAAGCTGGACTTGAAGTCAGAGCTTATGGGTCTAGAGAGCTGGCCTCGTGGTCATTACCTCTTGTCTGGACTATTGACTGTCACCTTGGGACTGAGATCCCGTCCATGTCACAATTTTGCAGTGCGGACAAACCTCTCGTGCTAGTGGCGTACAGAGTGGGAGGCATCACCTAGGTAACTGCTGGGCCATTATAGTGATCACATGGGAAAAAATAATTTTTGAATCACAAGAAGGTCAAGGAGAGGGAAAGAGTCAAGATTGCCCACCTCCTGAGTCTTATGAATGGCCCTTCCTCTCACGAAATTTGGTTACAGGGGTCCAGCAAGATTTCCACAGGGCTTCAGGGGTTCTTCAGGGCATATTCTTCCAGATTTTTAAGTAAAAATGTATAGGTGCAGAGTTAAGCAATCTATATCTTTTATAAACATTGAACCATATCCATTGATAGCCTACTTTAAAAAGGTATTGGATAATTATAACTGTACTATCTCCAGTACTTGCAAAATGCTAGGAATATACAAATAAATCTCAAAACTTGAAAGTCATACAAATGTGACCGACATAGCTTTTCCTTTAAAAATCATATGTGATCAATGCAGCTATCTTAGTTTGGCCCCAAATTTTTACAGTAACATCTAAAAGGATAGGATTGTCTATCTACCTAACAATGTAAAAAATTGAAACCTACTACTTTTAAGGGCACTTTCCCTGTCATATGCAGCACTACATCAGCATTTTTATCTTAATAATTTTTATTTTACTTTAAATGATTATTTTCTTTTAATTTTCCCTTAATTCTTTACTAGAAAAATTAATTAGCATTGAAAGAATGGTTGCATGCACATCCATCTGTTCCCCACTTGGATCCAGGGGTTGTTGACATATTAGCATCTTTGAATCCTTTCTTGCGGAGGGCTGTGCAGCCTGGTGGTGAAGAGCGTGGAATCAGCTGGCCTGACCTGGGGCACTGTCTTTACCATTTCTTAGCCTGTTTCCATAACTGTAAAATGGGATGATGTCTCAGAGATTTCAGGGGATTACATGAGACAGTAATTTGATGCATGATAGATAAATGCTCAATAAATATTATTTGTGCAGTACCTGCCTTCTTCCCATGTTCAGCCCAGAAGATGAGACAGTATCTCAACTGGTGTCTCTCCACATCCACGTCCAGTAGCCTGCAGTGCCACCAGTCTGCCTCCCTCTGGCTCACCTGGATGCTTATTTCACTCCTTCTCCTTGCTTCTCAACCCTGTGTGCCTGCTTTCACTTTCCACAGTTTCAGCTACCCATGGTCAACCATGGTCAGGAAATAGTAACTAGAAAATTCCAGAAACAATAAATTCCCAAGTTTCAAACTGCGTGCTGTTCTGTGCTCTCCTGGCCAGGATGGAGCTGCTCCCTATGCCCAGGGTGTCCACACTTGATATGTTTCCCACCTGTTAGTGAATCAGGAGCTGCTACTGTACTCATGTTCAAGGCTTCTTGGTGGCCTAACACAGTGCTACAGTGGCGCTGTCCCCCACCCACTGTACCTGGCCACGTGGGCATTGTGTTTGTTATCTCCTGTCGTCACAAGGGTTAGTTCGGTACAGCAAGATATTTTCAGAGTGAGAGACCATGTTCACCCAACCTGTGTTACAGTATATTATTGTAATTGATCTATTATTAGTTATTGTTATTAATCTCTTAATGTGCCTAATTTACACATTAAGCTTTATCATATATGTGTATGTATAGGAATTAACTATATATGTATAGGGTTTGGTCTATCCATAATTTCGGGCATCCACTGGGGCTCCTGGAGTGTGGTACCCCCAGATAAAAGGGGATGACTATACTTCCTGCCCCATCTTCTGCCTCTGCTTCACAGAGAGAATAGAAGCCGTTAGAAGAGGACTTTCACTCATTCCTGTCACCTCTGCCACCTCACTTGCATCTGTAACCACATTCTGTGCCTTCCTGCCTACATGGCTAGTGCAGTGGCCCCATCTCTAAGGCCAACCCCTCTCCTGTGCACTAAATTCCTCTCCTTTTGCCTATTCAGAGCATCACACTAGTAATTGTGCCCTGTCTCTGTGCAACATCAATGTTTCCTTCTCTAGTAAATTATTCCCAAATCTTACCAATGCACCTTCCTGTAATCCCACATTCTTCCTCTATTGTTCCTCAATTTCTCCGTTGCTCCTTAAAGCAAAGGTTTTTGAAAGCGCTATCTTTACTCACACATCCATCAAAAACTCCAACTTATTCCACCACTAATCAATCAATCAATTCCATCACTCATGGTCTGAAAACATACCCAGAATCAGACCACTTCTCTGTATTCCACTGCTATGTACCAGTCCAGCTGCTTTGTGCCCAGTTTCCTGCAATAACCTCAAAACATGGTTTTTTGCTTCTCTTGAGCCCCTTTTATTCTAATCGAGTGTCTTCCCATCTCACTTGTAAGAGTCACACTCAGTAGAAAGACTCACAGGGCCTGTGTAATCTGCCTCCTCCTTACCTCTGCTCCCCTCCTTCCACCTTCCCCCTGTGCTCTCTCCACTCCAGCTGCGTTGATCTGCACGGTTCCTCAGACAGGCTCCTCACACTCTCACCCCAGGGCCCTGAAAGCTTTTGCCTGGACACCCACAGCCCTCACTCCCTCAGCCCCCTCAACTCTTGGCTCCAGTGCCGGCCTTCGGAGGGGCTTTTCCTGACCACTCTGTGAAACCACATTCTCCATTTGCACCCCTGCCACCCTCCCTGATGCTTCTTCCCAGCACTCATGGCCACTGAACTTAACGGTCCTTTTGCTTAGTCACTTGTTTCCCCAGACACTGGCATTAAGTTCCACCAGGGCGAAGCCTGTGTCTGCTTTGTCCTCTATGGCTTCCCTGGTACCAATAAAAATGTGCTCAATGGATCTTGTTGACGTTTCTACCTCTTTTTGGTCTCAAGACCCACTTTTTCTAAAGACTGGAGAATGCAGCTGGTAATAGGAGGGCCTCGAAATGATGGTGGTGAGTCTAAGGGGTGGCACCTTCATACTTCCATGAGTATCTAATGTTCTGACTTTTTTTTTCCAGCTTAACACCAAAACATCCCCAGCAGCCAGCCAGGCACCTGGCCCAGAGGAAAAGGGTGAGTGGGGCTGGGCTGGGCCATGAGGAGAGCATGTGTATGACACATGCACATGAAGACAGGCAGGGCTACAAGGCTGCAACAATTTGAAACCAGGTGTCACCGCCACATGAGTATGCACAGCAAAGTGCTGGGGTTCAACTACAGTTTCTTTAGGCTTCCTTCCCTCTTCCCTGAGAAGTCCACCTTCTAATGTTTACTCTTAGGTTCCAGAAACTGGCTCTGGAATTGGTAGAGACAGGCCCAACAAGTAGGAAGAAGCTCTTTAGGTCATTCTAGCTAGTGTCACCATCAAAAATGGAGGGGCAGCTGCAGACCATGTGCGAGCCCAAGTGTCTGAGTTGTAGGATTCAGGAAAAAGTTGTGAGAAAAGACGCTTGTCATGTTATCCCAAGAGTAGCAAAACTTCTAAATAACTATAACTGATTCTCAGCCTAGGTTTCCAGACTCAGAGTTCTTTATTTAGTTATTTTTAATTTATTGATTTTTAGAGAGAGAAAAGGAAGGAGAGAAGCAGTGAGTGGGGGTGGGGAGAGAAATATCAATTTGTGTTCCACATCTTTATGCATTTACTGGTTGATTCTTTAAAATTTATTTTTTAAAAAGATGTTATTTTTATTTATTTTTTAGAGAGAGGGAAGGGGAGGGAGAGAAGCATCCATGTGTGGTTGCCTCTCACATGCCCTCAACTGGTGACCTGTTCTGCAACTCAGGCTTGTGCCCTAACTGGGAATCAAATCAGCCACATTTCAGTTCACAGGCCAGAGCTCAATCCATTGAGCCTCACCAGCAGGGCTAGTTAATTCTTGTATGTGTCCTGACTGCGGATGGAACCTGTAGCCTTGGTGTGTGTGTGCTAAGCAACTCCTGAGGCCAGGTCTCCTGGACTCAAACTTCCAGGAGAGTCAGCTGAGGTTGGGAGGCTGCACAGAGCCCAGCAGATGGCATGGAGCAGGAGTAAGGGGCTGGACCATTCAGGTTTCCTTATGTGTGCATCTCTGATGCCCAGCAGGGAAAGCTGGCCCAACTAAGAAGGTGGAGGAGGAGGAGGAGGAGATTGATATCGATCTGACAGCCCCGGAGACAGAGAAGGCTGCCCTGGCCATTCAGGGCAAGTTCCGGAGGTTCCAGAAGAGGAAAAAGGACCCCAGCTCCTGAAGCAGCAGCCTTGCCCTCACCTTGTCCTGCCCCACCGCTCTGACTCCCCCGCACCTGTGTCTCTTTGTCCTGCTAACCTCTGCTGAAGGCAAGTCTGACCCTCCTATGCTGTTTTGTGTGACCCCTCAAGCCACCACGAAGTAGAGGCCTCAGGAACAGAGGGAAGGTGAAGAACTCCATTGGCAGCCATTTGCCTGAGGGTGGACCAGCTTTTGCTCGGGACAGGCTAGCTTGGTCAGTGCTTGGGCTGCCCGTGAGGTGCAGCTGGAAAAGGCTTTGAGGCTGATGGCGTGGGGGACCTGTGACCATGAGGGAGGGAGAAAAAAGGCTTCAGAATAGGGTACCTGAGGGTGGGGCTTGTGCATGGATTTGCTTGTCGTCATAACAGTCGCATTGCAGGTCACATTGCTTCCCTCACACCCTCTGCACCGCCTCCACTTCCCTCCTCCACACTGCACCGCAGTGGGGACAGGAAGAGCCCCTGCCTCAGGCAGACCTACGGTCTAGCAGCCTGCATGCCAGTGCTTGCTGAGTAGATGAGTTCCAAGGAAACGGCTGGGACTGGGAGAGCCGGGAAGTTTCCTTTACCGTTAAGGATGGGACCAAGGGGCAGGGCAGGGACATTGGAACTCGGAGGTTTTGGGAGGAAGAGTGAAGGGGTGAAGGATTCTTGGCATTGCTGACCTGGCTGCCTGCCTCTAGCCCCCCAATATGTCTAGCCTCCCACAAAAGCCACACAGACTCAGTGACCCCAGTAGCTCCCATCTGCCCCATCATGCAGCCAGGACCCAAGTGGAGCAGCCACTCTGTGTGATTTTAGCATGATTCATTATTATATTAAAATATTTTTAAAACCCTCAAGTGGGGTCATTTAATTCTACTTCTATTTTTTCTTGGGAGGAGTGTGAGCATCAGCCAGAGCTGGCCCGGGAAAGGCTGGTGGTGTGATGACCCAGGGAGCAGGTGCCCGAGCATGTCACACTTGAGCCACCCTTCCCTGGCCCTCATCTTGCTTCCCTGCCCACACCTCCCACACCGTCTTTACCTGCTGCCTCACTACCAAGGAACCTGCTGCTCACCCCCACCCCTCCCGCCAAATACACACCTGTTTATCAAACATAGCAGCAGAAGATGACTGGGTCACACTGGACTTTACACCACAAATTAAATAAAATGATGGCTTTCAAGTGATCTTACATTGTTGAGAAATGACCTCTATACATTGAAACCAGAGCCAAATGCTTGAAGATCGTGCAAGGAGTCCCCACCCCGTCCTCACTTCATGTTCACCCTTCCTTGCCTCAGTCAAGAATGCAGGAGCTGAAACCATGTGACTAGGAAGCTGGGCAATATCTGCAAAGGGCCCCTGCCCACAGCACCAGCCAACCCACACCTGCAGGCCCTTGGCCACAGGGTATTAGGAGCATTGAATACTAAAGCACAGGAAGGTCTCCTTACTGCAGTACCTTCTCCGCCAGGGCTGAGCAAAGAAGGAAACTAGAGGAGTAGTCCCTGTCCCCTTGTTCCATGGAGGGTAAAGCAGAGCTCCTGGGGAGGTGGGCCCTGGGAGCTGACTGCTGCGCTGAAATGAATTCTTCCCTTTCCCCTTTTCTGCTCCAAAAGTATTCCATGTGTCTGTGTGCATGTTGTCAGGAAGGCAGCAAACAGGCTGTAGCTCTGGGGCGGAGCTCTAACAGGGAAGAGGTTTAGGCCTCTTCTGCAGAAGCAGCAGCAGTTCTCAGTGAAGGTTTGAGCCGCCTCTGCTGCTGCTCACTTCCCGGATGGGGCTCTCCTGTGCACCGGGCCTCTCCACAGCCTGCTGCTCCTCCTGGAGCCCTGGCACCTGCGTCTGTCCCCATGCCTCCAAGTCCTCCCACTGGGGACAGGGTCCTGATTACTGATTGCCAAGGAATGGTTCAGTGCTTTGTTTTCTAAGCAGGACATGCCTGTCCTAGGGTGAGGGGGCGAGGAGGTTGTGAGCCCTCTGTACTGAGTGCTGAGCAGAAGAGACAGGTGCAGAAAGAGCACAAGCAGGTGTCACCTCTGGGTCAGTGATCACTCTGTGATTTCCCAACTGTATTGGTGCAAAACTGGCCTGCAGTCCTGCCTGAGGGGGAGTAGCCCGCAGGTCTGCACCCGGGTGCTCTGGGATACGCTCCCCAAGCCCCAGCAGGAGATGACCTGGGGAGAAAGTCAGGCCGCTAAAGGGACAGAGGTCCTGCTCCCCTGACAACCTGCTGCCAGCGACTGGGTGACACTGGCCTCTGCTCAGTCCTGCCCCTGCAGATGGCCAGCTTGTCTTCCCCCTGCTCCCCCACCCAGGATCTTTCAGCCTCTTAGTCTGGCCTTCACCCCTGTCCTAATGCCCATTTCCGGAGCTGCCTCCCCCACCTCCCACCCTGGCCCCAGCGAGAGTTGTGTGCAGTGCAAGTGGCTCTGGCGGCTTGTGGTCCCTGCTGGGTGGGGCTCTGCGTCCCTGAAATTACCTCAGGGAGCTGTGCGTCCCTGTCTTCACCTTCTCCTCTCAAGAGTAAATGCAGAGCCCTGCACACAGCTTTGCACACACCGCCAGCCTATGGGATATCTGTCTGGTGTTGGCAAATGTCTTGTGAGCGCCTTTCAGCCGCCGTGAGCCCGTAAGCCCGTAAGCCCGTAGGTAGCACAAAGCCGTTCTCCACTGGCACCTGCTCAGGGGGAGCAAACAGGTTGGGGAAGGCAGGGCGGCTCTCACCCCGGAGAATGAGGCGACTGGAGATGGAGGCAGTGGCTTCTGGAAATGTCAGTGTTTATTAAACATTAGGGCATCTGGGGGTTTGAGAAGAAATATACAGAATGTAGAAAAATCCTAAGAATCCCCCGTGGCTGGGAGTGCAGCCTCTTCCTTTCCCCCATTTCCCATTTGTTTTTCCTCCTTTCTGTTTGGTGGTTTAAAGGCCATTTCCCAAGGCCCATTGGCCCCCTCTCCTCACCCCTAGTCTTTGGGGACCCATTGTCCCTCTCTTTCCCTTGACCTGGGTCCCAGAACAGGGCTCCAGCGTGGTGGGGGGCACCAGTCCTGCAGCTGAGGTGTGAGGGCGAGGGCCCCGCTGCCGGCCGTCGGGAAGGATTTTAGGGGCGCGGGGAGCTGCGAGGTCCACATGACGTCATTGGTACTCAGTCATGCGGCGGGCAGGGCAGGGCACAGGTGCACAAACAAACATGGAGCAAAAACATACAAATAACCTAAGTAAACCCTGAAGGAAAGTCTGATCTGGATGATCAAGGTGTTAGCTGGGAGGACACAGTCCGGAGCCCAACCGCCCGTCGGGGGCCAGGGAGGGGCGGCCTCCGCGGAGGCAGCGGGCGAGGCCGGGGAGCAGGCGGCGCGGGGATGCAAGTGGCCTGGAGTCGAGGCGCCGGGCAGCAAGGTCCCTTTCTTCTCGGTGCCGGAGGGGCAGGCACCAAACACACAGTCCTTGGGGGTGGTGCAGGGTAGGATCAGGCCCTGGGCTCCCAGAAAGCCAGGGGGTGAAGGTAGGGGAGAGTGTGGCGTGCCTGGGGAATGAATTTTGGAATGAAACTTACACCTCAAAGGTCGGCTTGGGCAGGGCGGGGCGGGCGCAAGGAGGAAAGGACCTAGACGGGTGGGCGTCAGACGAGCCTAGGCCCCCCAGCTCGGGCGGGGCCTGGGGCCGGTCACTTGTCCGAGTCCAGGCCCATCATGTTCTTGAGGGCGTTCTTGAGGCTGGTCCTGCTGGGGGACTTGACCGCAGGCCGGAGCTGCGCGCTCTGCTCGTCCTTGCGAAGCTCCATCTCGATGACCACCACCCGAGCGCCTCCGGGGGCCTCCGCCCCTGGCCCCCGAGCCCCCGCCCGGCCCGCTAACCGCTATTTCTTATCCTTGCGAGACTCCCCCAGCCCCTTGGCCTTCTTCTCACTGGCAGCTTTGGTGCTCCTGCTGTGGTCCAGCATGGCATACAGCACCGGCGTCTGGGGGAGGGGCGCACGTCAGTCTCCCCGCCCGCCCCTCGCTGTGCCCGGCGGCGCCCAGGGCTCTCCTCCCCGACGGTCCAGGCCCCAGCCCCACTCACCTGCCGGCCGCGCTTGGACGAGTCCTTCCCGATCTTGTGCAGCTTGCCCTTCTCCATGGCGCTGCGGGGAGACGAGGGGGTTGTGGGTGGGGCCCGGCCAGAGACCCCTTCCGGTGACCCGCCCGCCCCCGGGGGCGCCCAGTACCTGAGCCTCCTCTGCAGGGCGGCCTGCCTGCGCAGCCAGCAGTACCGCACCAGGTAGAAGAGCAGCAGCAGCAGCAGCGCGCCGCCCAGCACCGCCCCGAGCACCGCGCCCAGCACCACCCCGTAGCGCGTGGGCACTGGGAGAGGAGGGAAGCCAGTGAGCCCCCAAGCGGGCCGCCCGCACCCCCACGCCCGGTCACGGGGGTGGAGGTGGGGGCGGGGGCCAAGGCTGCCTTCTGCCCACCCTCCAGAGCCTGCTGGGCATTGTCCTTTGCCCCGCCACCCTCCAGTGTCCCCAGACCCGCCCAGTCTCCTCTCCCACCTTTTTCAAAGACATAGAGCGTGACCTGAGAGGTCTTGCCCACTATGTCTGGAGGGTTCTTGACATCACAGGTGAAAGTGCCATTGTCGCTATAGTCCAGGTTGTGTATGACAATGGAGCCATCCTTCCAGCGAGGGTCCCCTATCCACTGGATGCGCTCTTTGAAGGTTCCCACCTCGTCGATGTAGGGCTGTCCCTTGGCGTAGTGGAAGATCTACGAGGAAGGAGGGGACCTCGGAGCTCTAGCCACGGGGCAGGGGGTTCTGGCCAAGGAGGGGACAGTGCTGGGGAGGGGGCAGTGCAGAGGCCCCAGCAAGGTGACAGGCAGCGACACTTTGCTGGAGTTGGGTTTAGGGCTCCTAAAAGGTTTCCCCTCTTTAGCCATGTTCTTTCTTCCCTGCTGTTTCTGACATGCCTTCCCGTTACCCAGTGCCAGGGCTCCCCTCCCCCCCGAACACTCACCGAGATGGCATCCCGCCCCCCTTCGGGCTGGTAGCGCCAGGTGAAGGAGATGTCATCTGAGACCCACTCGCTGGACCAGAAGGAGCAGTGCAAGGTCACTCGGGAGCCCACGGCGCCATAGACCTCCCTGTCCGTGTAAACCACAATGGCCTGGGCCGGGGCCAGCACTGCGAACACAGAGTGGGGAGTGGGGGATGTAGTGTGGGCCCAGCGGGGGCACGCAGGGACGATTCATCCTCAGGCCCCAGTCTCTGGACTCACTGAACTGCTGAGGGGAAATGCTCTATTGGTCCCAGCTCCTCAGTGTGTCTGAGAGATGACAGATGGGACAGAAAGGTCCCTGCAGGACGACCAGGAGCTGCAGTTTGTCTCCACCTCAAACCTTCCCTTTGCCTCAGTATCTTACTCTTAAGCTGTCCCTCAGATGCGGGCTTTCCAATTTTTTAATTGTTATAGGCCATACAGGTAATACACATCACATTCCTCTTATAAATGATTCAAGCAAGAGCGATAAAGCTGAAGTCTCTTAACGTTTCTCAACTGATTCCTTCCCGGTGGCCCTCTCCCAGATATAACTGCTATTGTCAGCATAATGTGTAGTTTTTCCTAGGCCTCAAACTTAATATAAACTTAATAAACTCAAGCTATAAAGTACTTATGCCATATATATAGATATATATATGGAAGGTGTTTCCATGTTGATTCATAGAGATAACCTGGTTTTTTTTTTTTTTTTATGTATTTACTTTTAGAGAGAGGGAAAGGGAGGGAGAAAGAGAAGGACAGAAACAGCAATGTGCAAGAGATACATCAGATTAGTTGCTCCTCTCACATATACCCCAAACTAGGGACCTGGCTCACAACCCAGGCATGGGCCCTGACTGGGAATCAAACTAGAGACCTTTCTGTTCGCAGGTCTGTGCTCAATCCATTGAGCCTCACCCGCCAGGGTGAGGCAATCTTATCTTCAACAGCTACATAGTATTTCCCACTACCTCAAACTCAAGTTTTCTACAGAAAATAAGGTAACTAGAGAATGTGGTCTTCTTCCCTGGCCCAGCTGTTCTCACTGCGGAATCTCTGGTTGCAATGCACCTTGCTCATCATGGGGGGCAGCTGGGTGTAGAGCAGACCCCCCCCCACCCCAAGCCCAGGGCTCAGATGACCGCCTGGGAGCCCTGTGGGGTTTGAGTCTCCTCACCCACCTCCCGGCCATTCTGGGCCACTGCCACACCCAAGACCCAAGATTCACCCACACAAGAAAGGCCATTCCAGGGAGATTATGTGTGTGGGCTGGTCGACAGCGGGGGCAACTGTAGACCCTTTTGTTCTATGGGAAGGGGAGCAAGCGGCCAAACAGAGAGACCCATTGTCTGAGCAATGTTGGGGGCTCATTCCATCACCCCCTCCCCCCACAACAGTCCTGAATCTCCCAATGGGCCAATGAGCAACATCATTGGCTTGCTGCCTGGGACCTCTGCCTTAGAGCCGTTCTGGGAAGTCCAAAAGGAGCAAGGACGGTTTTCATTGGGTCTACCTGCTGTCCTTCCTGCTCTGATGTCAGCCGCTGCTCTTCAGCTCAGTGAGTGGGACAGGTGCTGGGATGGAGCTCTCTCCCACTGTACTTCAAGACCCCCTCTCTGCATTCCCTCACCACACCCTTCTCCAGCGGTTTTTCAGAGGAGTTCATTACAGCCCAGAAGAGTCTAGGCTTGGGGTGAGGACTGAAGAAGCAGAGAACAACCTTGGATGTGCTGAGCAGTCCCCGCCCACTTGCCTGCTGCTCCAGGACAGTTCGGAGAGGAAGGGAAGGATCCATGCAAATAACCTGTTTTGACCTTATCTTGTTCACCCAACATCTACCTCGAGCCAGGAAGGGGGCAATCAGCTTATGAAGGAAGACAGCTTTCGATGAACAAAACCCTACAATCTCATGGGCCCACAGACCCTTCCTCCTACTCTTTCCACACATGGAATAGACCACCAGTACACAGAGAGAAACGGAGGCACCAGGAGACAAAGGACCCAAGGAGCTGGGATCACAAACCAGGGACATTGCCTCTGATCACAGTCCCTGGCTTTTCCCTCCAGGGAAACTAAGGGTTGGTACCTCCTTGCCAGGTGGTAAGTAGGGACCGGAGGCCAGGTGTCTGATCCTCGTCCCCCAGGTCCTTAGTGTAGATCTGGGGCATGTTACTGGTTTCCAACCTGGGTCCAGTCTGGGCCACCTCAGGAAGCTGTCTACATGCTCTTTTACCTTCTCTCTTCACAGAACTCCTTCATGCCTCCCTGCAAACTTTTTTCTCTGAATAGAATGTGCCCTTCCTGCTCCTTCTCCCTCCTTCCTGGATTGCAGTGGGCAGTGCAGGGCAGGCCTTGGGAAGGTCGCTGGGAGAGCTGGAGTTCCCAGGCCCCCAGGCCAGGGTGGCTCCACTTACCCAAAGAGGAGAAGAGCAGCGCAGCCAGGATTGGACTGGGGCTGGATGAGGGAGCCCCAGGAGCCATAGCTGGGGCAGGATCGGTGGGGCTGGAAAGTGGGGGACCAGGAACTGAGCGGGGGCTCCTGGAACCTGCTTAAAATCCCCCGGGGCCCCAGTACGAGGGGGCTGTCCTGAGTCAGTAACCAATTGCAGACTGGCATGTGCAGTTGAGAGGTGGTAGGGAGGAGGGCAGCGTGCAGGGAGCAGAAGGGGCATTGTGTCTTCTGGGTGGAGGGGCGGGGGACACATACCACCCCATACATAGAGGGCTTTGTGTCTGCTGGCCTCCCCCTGCCCTCGGCTGGAATGTTGGGGGGTGAGGAAGAGGGACAGAAAACGGGACACAAACACTTCTGTGAGGAATAGATGGGCAGGGGAACCTGAATCCCAAGGCCATGAAAAGGACATTCCTCCCTCGACTGCTTGCCCTCAGAGCTCTCGGAGCTGCAGGCAGAGAACTTGGGGAGCAGGATGTCCACTGTGACCTTGACTATCATAGGTGGCATGACTGTTCCTTTGGGAGCCTTTTATTTCCCCCATCTTCTTGCATCCTGGGTGATTCTTCCCAGCTGAAGTTTTCCCCACTGGAAAACATCCAGGGAAGAATCCCATAACCTCTCCATCTTTGCCAGGAAGCCCTTCATGCCTCCAGCGACAGGTTAAGCCCATTTCTATTCAGAGCAAATCAGTAAAACTGCACCGAAAGCCAGCTCATGTAAAATGTGGGTAACAGAATAAAAATAAGTTCCTCCTTCAAAGAACTCAAAATCTAGTTTGTGGGCAAAGAGGGAGGATCAGAGGACAAACCCATCAACAACGCACTTGAATAAATCATGAACTTGCTGCAAAGCGATGGGCAAAGTGTGGGGACACCAAGGGGCACGTGCAGCTGCAATGGTGGCGAGAGGATCACGTAAGGGAGAATCTTCAAAAGTGAATTTCACTAAATCAATGACGTTCAGAGGAGGGGAGTCAAGTTTGGAAGGCAGTATTCGCTGCGGACCAACCTTAAAGGATGTGCACCATTTGGGAAAGGAGACATGCACCCAGGAAGTGAGGGTATCTGAGAAGGTAGAACAGCAAATGCGGAGACAGAGGTAGGACGTGCGTGTTGAGTAGGCCTGTCCAGCACTGGGTGTGTTCAGGCACATCTGGGGCACTTCACTGAGCTGAGGCTGGTTTGTGGGCCCTACGGTCCAGGCTACTGAGGGTGGATTTAACTTGCACTCTAGGAATTTTCTGAAAGTTTTGGGGGTAGTGTTTGAGGTGAGCAATGGGCGTGTCTATGCTCAGAGCTGTGTTAAGACCAATCTGGCCAGAAAAACAATTCAGACCAGAGCTGTTGCGAGTGTTGCCTCCTTTCCTGCCCTCCTTCAGATCATCTTAAATGATTCTGCTATTCGTGGAGCCTCTCATACTCCCACCTGGAATGTTCTCCCTTCCCTCTTCCCCTGCCTTTTACCCGGAGTCTTGGATACATCCTGCTTCTCCCTCCTGCTTGTTTTTAAAGAGGAGCCCTGGTATTGAGAGGACTGACTTCATGTTTGGTTTGAATTTCAATGTGATTCATTTCCAACGAGTAGGGCTCGCTCTGGAGGCAATTCTGAGAAGACAGGACACTGCTGTTCCTGCTGTGCCCACGTGTAAAGCCACAGCTCCTGGTACCTTTCAGGCATCTCTTCACTCCCCAGACTCGGTGTTTCCCGATTGGTAATACATTTGCATCATGGAAATGTAAAATAGCATCTGATGCAGCCGTGACCACATTTATGCTCTTTAAATCCCAACAGGAGGGTGCAGGTGTGTTAAATATGAGGTTTGACCATGAATGTTACGAATTCGCTTTACAGCGGGAGTTGCCAGCTTCACGCCGCCTTTCCGCGTCCGTTCCTTCCCCACTGTCTCCCCTCAGTCCGAGGTGCCCTGCAAGGGGCTGCTGTGCTTGGGTCTTTCAAAACAGTATCTATCTATCTATCTATCTATCTATCTATCTATCTATCTATCTATCATCTGATGTATATAATCTCCAAGCGAGTTCTGCCCACCCCCACCCAGGTTCTTCTGGCGGTGGGTGTCACCCACAGGCCTGAAACAAGAGACAAGGGAGCCTTGTCCCAGCGAGTAGGCACCGGGCTCGGGCGCGGGGCTGCGGGGCGTTGGAGGAGCTCCCGGCCTGGGAACGTCCATCCTCTCGCGCCCTGGGTTTGGACCCCTGCGCCGCCGCCCGGAGGAGGCCGCAGCCAGGACGCGCGGCACCGGCTCGGGCGGTCGGTGCCCGGGGCGGGCGGGGCGCAGAGCGACAGGTCCGGGGGATCCCGGCCAGGCCTCGCTGCCGTGGCGCGAAGCAAGATGAGAAGCGTCCGCTGGAGAAGAGCAAACGGAGTCATTCGAGGGGCTGAGGTGAGAATCACAACCAGAGGCCACAGACGCACCCACTCGCCGCAACGGAGCGGAAGAGGCGCTTTTATAGCGGCTCCCGCGCGGAGGTCCCGCCCCTGCCAGGAAGGGTGACGTCACTTCCGCCCCAGCCGGAACCCAAGATGGCCGCGCTGTTGTTAAGGTGACTTTGCTGTGGGGCCTAGGGGTCTGTGCCCGCGGCCCCAGAGACCCGCCCCGGCCGGGGGTGTTGTGCCGACCGCTGTCCGCCCTGCGCCCGGCCTGGGACGGGCCCGTGGCTGTGGGACCCGCGCGAGGTCCCCGCTGCGCCGCGAGTGGGTCGCCAGCGCGCTCGGTCTCCCTTCCCGGCCGCCGGGGCGCGGGCTCCCCGGGGGCTGCCCCGCCTGCGAGGCCGCGCCGGGAACCGGGCCCCGGGCGTGCGCGCAGGTCCCCTGGGAGGCGCGGCGAGGCCTCCGCCCGGCGGGCAGGTCGGGCTTTGGTTTATTAAAAACGAGCGGAAGGGCAGCGGGGCGCCTGGGACGCGACCGCCCGCAGCCGCGGGTGCAGATCTCGCGCGGGAAGCGGGCCCCGCGGCGGAGAGCTCGGCCCTCGCCCGCTCCGATCCTGCCGACCCGCTGCTCGTGGGGCGGCCTCGCGCGGTGCCTCTGGGCCCCGGCGCCCGCGCGGCCGCCCCAGCGCACCCGGAGGATTCGGCCTGCCCTCATCTCCTTATTGGGGGAGAGGGGGCCCCAGTTTTGGGGGAACGCCCGAGGTTTTCTTCTACTCAGCTGCCCCTGGCTTGGCCCCCGCCCCGCTCCGAGCGACGTTAGAGACTTGACACACTCCCGGCACAAACCCCGGAATAGCTCTGGGCCGGCCCTATTTCTGGAAACTCTTTGTTATGGAAAGTTAGCTTGAATGCTGTTGAGATTTAATTCCCGATTTATCCAAACGTCCCCTCATTTCTCTTTCCACTGAAGTCGCCCAGTATAAAAATAGAGGGAGTTTTATTTAGTTTCTTCTCCGTTGACAAAATGATTCCTTCGGGAATTGAGATCAGGAATGGGTTATCTTACAGTTTTCTCTCTGCCTCTCATTTGCAAACATACGCCTTTGTCAGTCTTGCCAGAACTGCTTTCCATATTCTAGTTGGCTTGACCATAATTGAATGCTTCTGTATTCTTTGATATATTTTGGTAGTGGCCCAGGGCTTTTGGTGGAATTAACAAGTAGCTTGAAATGATCGTATTGGTTCTAAGTAGTTTGTTTTAGGAAGTTCAGGACGAGATTTTGAAGCCGGAGAATTGTTCTGCGCATGGGCTGTATGTCAGGCTCCACCGCTCCAGTTCTCATCAGTCATAATTCGAGGCTCTGTGCGTTTCTCACAAGGGATTTTGTGGGAGGGCTTTTTAAATTTTAAATAATAAAGTCCTGGTGAATAAAGTCCCAGTTCTAACTTCACTAGAGGGATTTGGAACTGTTTGCATCGTGCTAGTTTAACCTCAAAGGAAGAGACCTTCTAAGAAATTGGGAGCTGGTTTCTGGTTCCCTTTTGTTTGAACAAATCAGGGTCATTGGTTTCATGATTGTGGATTCCTCATTTGTGAGGGAAAATAGTGATAACTTGAGCCCTCTTGAGAGAAATACTTGTTAGGCAGTTTTACTACTCAGTTACGTATTGATTAGTTACCAGAGTGCTGTGTGTCATGGCTTTGGAATAGTGCTCTGGGGTTTGGGGTTTGTGTGCTCCCTAAACAAACAGCTCCCGGGTTAGCCAGTGCCCAGCGGAACAGTGCACACTCGCTGGCGCTCGGTCAAGGAAGGGCTCCGAATCAAGACAGAGACAGAGCCTGGTGGTCCTGCTACTCCAGCACAGAGTCACCAAGAATCGTTAACCTTCTGGGCGTGGCGTGTCATGCTGAATTCCCCGTGTGAGACATCTCCAGAAATAAAAATTCCTTATTTGTAAGACTGCCTTTTTACCCCCTTCTTCTTTTTTTAGGTAAGATTTCATTATAGTCAGAGGAGAAGGGAGGGAGAAAGAGAAACATCAGTCAGTTGTTTCTCTCACACCCCAACTGGGGACCTGGCCCGCAACCCAGGCATACGCCCTAACTGGGAATTGAACCTGCGACCCTTTGTTTCACAGGCAAGGGCTCAGTCTGCTGAGCTACACCAGCCAGGGCTGTGTGACTGCTTTCTAACGTAAGCATGCTCATTTACAAACCATTTTCTTGAGCCTCTTCTATATGTATGTCAGACATTATTACAGGTGCTATAGATGCAAAGGGTCCCTGTCCTGTCCTTGAGCTCAAAGTCCAGCAGAGGAGATAAGTAAGTAGGTTGATTATTAAGCAGCATGTTGCCCTGGAGGTAGGAACGGTGAGGGGGTGGTTTTGAATGATGAGTTTATCAGGCTGTGACAGAGGCTCCAGTCAGAGGACAGCATGAGCAAAGGCGTGTGCACTTAGGGGGCTTGCACTGTGTGGGTGTCACATTCAGTGTCAGGGAGGTGCAGGGGCCAGAGGGCTGGAGGGAATTTGTTGCAGAATAGGTTCATGGCATTGGTCGGGCAGTGTGGGGAAGGGCCTCGTCCTACAGCAGGAACTGAAACTATAGGCAGTGGGAAACGGTAAAGACTTTCAGGTAGAAGAGCAATGGAAACAGCTTTGCTTCTTAAAAGTAAGTGAGCCCTGCTAGTGTGAACGATAGGGAAGAGATCAATGCAGGGAGGTAGTTCAGGAGCTGCTAGTGAGAGATGGAGTGGACCCGACTAAAGCAGGGGGCTGAAGTTCCCCGTGGTAGCCTTGGGTGGTGCCTGTGTACATGGGTGTGGGGGAAGAAACAAGGGCACCTACATGGTAGCCTGCAAGTTAGCTGTGGGCCAGTAACTACCAGAACTTGTGCACGTCACCGACTACTCTTCACCATGTCCTTTGAGGATGTACATCTCCTCATGTTGCTGTTACCACAGATGGTCATGAAGCATCTGTTTAGAGGTCATGTAAGAGAAACTCACTATATTAGAGTCACATCTTATTTTGGACTGAAAATGGTATCATTCAATTTGATTACATAGGTCACATTGAGGAACTTGGTTTTTTCCAAAAGTCAAATTCATTTTCAGCAGATGAATACTTTTATCACCACTGAGGGTTTTAAATGGAATGTGATATGAGTTCTAAAGATCTTGAGGGGACCAGTGGCATATTCGTATCTTCCATAGATGTGGTACGTTGTGGTTTAGAGTCTTTCCTGTGTGTTTTCTCACGTAACTGGCTCCGCAGAAGTGAGGCAGGTAGCATCAGTTGCATTTTGTGGACGAGGAACGGAAGCGCAGTGACTCGCTGTCTGGACTCGAGTCTGGTGCTGTACTTTGCCCCACGGTGTTCCCCCATCAGTGCTGTTGACCGGTGCAGAGAGGAGCTCCAAAAACAGTTGGAGCAGTGATCACATTTTAGGGAGACCTGTGCAGTGCATTTGGAAGGGGGCAGCACTCAATGAGAAATGATAAGTTCTGGGCGTGTTAACGTAAAATAAAACAAAGGAAGTATTATTACTTTCCAGCTGTACTACACACACAGCAGTGTTCCTGGGTGGGAAAGGGAACCTTTTCAGAGTTGCTGGTTTCACATGAAAGGCGAGCACAGGTAAGCCCTGTCACCTTTCAGGTCAGGCTATGGGGTCTGTGCGACCAGTTTCTGCTAGGGCCTTGTGCAAGGTCTGCATTGGCATTTGTCTGGGGAACAATAGCAGTAGATGGAGGGAGAGGCGGTAGATTCCAGCCCACGTGCGCAGGCTTTTACTGGGCAGCCGCTGGCCTGGCGGGAGGAATGCGGGCCCTGCACCCTCAGCCACAGCCGCGTCATTGATTGGAGCTGGGCTGTTCCCACCACGTTCTTCTGGGAGCCTTGGACACACAATGTCCGCATTCACCTCCTACCCCCAGAGCTGCAGGGGATGCTGGAGGAAGTGTTGGTTGGATATTGGTGCTTCCCCGCTGTAGGCCCTTCTGGAGCCCTGGTGGGGGCGTGAGGCCCTGGAAATGCTGAGGCATCTGCTCTCCGTGGTGGGGCCAGGCCGGCTCCAGCTTGTTGAGACCCCGGGGTCTCCATACCTGTGTCTGGGACGTAGTGGAGACGCAGGGACTTTTGTAGTCAGTGTACTTCACGTTTTAGTCCAGAGCTTCGCTCTGGTGATTTTTTCTTCAGTGCTTTTGGGCAGATTTGATGAATAGTGTGAGTGGCGGAGGGTGGAGACATGCCGTCCTACCGTGTAGGTTCTGGGCCAGCCAGTGCTCTCCAGATAGAAGGCCCGGGCGCATCTCCGCTTCAGACCTGAGAGGTGGCAGCTTTCCCGTACAAAGCTTGTGTCCTCTTCAGGGACTTTTCCCTCTGCGTAGTAAAGAAATCATCGTGTTCCCGTAATACTGCGTTGTCACGTGAGAGACTCGACTTGGAGTTCGCCCAGGTTGTCTGAAACTTGGTGTCCTTCCTCAAGCGGGAGCTTAGTATTTGGGCCCTCCGCCCTTGGACCCCTGTTGTTCAGTCCCCGCTGCAGGAGGCATTCGCTGTAGCTGAGCTGTGTGCTTGGAGCTGCCAGCGGCCCGTCTGTTTTCCTTGAACATGCGTCTTCTAACCGTGGCCCCTGTAAGACCTAAAGTCGCTCCGTCTCCCTGTTGCACATCACCACCTCTGATCACCTTTCTTCTTGTGTATTTGTGTTCAGCCAAGACCATTTTGCATTTCTGGGTAAGATTTGTGGTTATCGTCAAGTTAATTAAAGGTGTGTGTGACTTTCCTACTAGAAAATAATCTCAAGGACACCGATACTGTCACTTTTCCCATCTTATTCTTAACGTTTTGCCCCACCCCTAAGTCCAGCGCAGGACAGAGGTCCAGTGTGGCCTCCTGAGGCTGATCCCTGATGTGTGTTGACTCTGGTTCTCTCATTTCACAGACATGTTGGCCGCCACTGCCTCCGTGCCTACCTCAGTCCTCGGCCCTGTGTCAGAAAGTAAGTTTCCAGATCTGTGGGTATTATTATTGCTTAATTTTTCTTCCCGTGGGGAAAAGCAGTAGATTGTTGACTTAGATTTTGGGGCTACATATGAAAGCAAGAACTTGTACATGGTTGACTGAAAATGCAGTTAGTGTGGTCACATTTTCCTGTTGTGCAGTAGAAGAAAGGATGAGACGATTTCTTTGCTTCTATGTTAATTTTCTTCAATTTTTGCTTTTCTGCTATATTTACTTAATTGATTTAATCCAATTTCAAAATTTTTATTTATTGTTAGAAGGGAAGGGGATAAGAAAGAGAAAGAGAGAAAGATGGATGTATGAGGGGTACATCGCTGGGTTGCCTCTCACATGCCCCTGAGGACCTGGCCTACAACCCAGATACGTGCTCTGACTGGGACTTGAACCGGTGACCCCTCGGTTCACAGGCCAGCACTCAATCCACAGAGCCACACTAGCCAGGACCAATCCAGTTCTTGATTCCTTCTTTGAGATCTAATTTTCTTCTTTGTGTTTAGTCTTTCTTCCTTTAATGCCCTTTTTTCTTGTAACCTTTCATTTTGGGCAGGAATTAGTCTTTAAATATATTTTCCTGATACATTCCTTTCCAGTCTGTTGACTTCAACAGTTGCCTCTGTGTTATCTTTTTTTTTACTTTTAATTTTGGAAATACACATTCAGAAAAGTTGGAGGAATAATACAGTGAAGTTCTGTATACCGTTCACCTAGATTCATCAGTTGTTAAAGTTTTGCTGTGTTTACTTATTACTATATATTTTGGTTGTGCCATATGAAATTGGTGTTTTCATAGATCTAAACTAGCCTAATATTGATAATTAATGTAGTTCATTATATATTTAATTATTGGTATGTTATTTTTTCTGAATTCTTTGTAGTTAAGTTATAGGAACTGTGATGCTTTAGTTCTAACTACTCATAAAAACAAAAACATTATCTTGTATAATTACACAAATGGCAGTTACCAAATTTGGAAAATTTAACACTGATACAGTTTTATGTGATATACAGTTGATTTCCAGGTTCTCCTTTTGTCCCAAATAATGTACTTTATGGAAATGTTCCCCATTCAGGGTCTCACACATTGACGTGTTCCACATGCCTTTACATGTGGAACGGTGACAGGCTGGTTGTTTGGGGCGTGGCTGTCAGGTTGGGTTTGCCTGGCTGTCCAGGTGAGCAGCCTCAGGTTCTCCATGCCTGGCAGGAGCGGCACGTGGTGAAGGTGCAGCCCGTGAGCCATGGGAGGCACGGAGGCCACTTGTCTTGTTGTCAGTGATTTTGGCTTTGATCTCTTGATGAAGCCAGTGTCTGCTATGTTTTTTCCGCTGTGAAGGCACTTTTCTCCTTTTGTAATTAGTAAGTGAGCTGTGGGAAGATACTTCTCCGAGTGGGGTGGAATCCTGTAGTGTAGGACGTAGTAAATTAAGTTGTTGGATGTAGCTGTTGAATGCTGGTGTCAGTCTAGCCCAGAGACAGTGGAAGCCAGGAAACTGTGCAGGTGCTGAGCTCAGCGCAGCTCTTGATGTTCACGAGCCAGGTGAGAGCAGGTGGGAACGTGTGAGGTGGCAGGCATGGCTGGGGAAAGGGCAGTCCACTCACGTAAATGGTTCTGAAGTAAAGGCTGTGTGTGCCTCAAGGCACAGCCAGGAAGAGCTGAGCTTCTGTTGGTGGAGCTGCGCATGGGGCTGGGTGGGGAGCAGAAAGAGTGTGACACGACTTACAGGGTAGGTGGGGCCATTAGCCACTGAGTCAAACTTGACGTAAAGATAAAGAGAATGGACGAACATGTTTGCCTTATACAGTGGCTCATCCAGCCCAGCTGGTCGCGTCGTAGCTTAACTTTTTGTTACGTAAAAAAATTAAACCAACTTTTAATCATTTAAAGACCTTCCGATTTCATTTCAGTGCAATTCCTTTGGGAACCACAGCCAAGGAGGAGATGGACAGATTCTGGAACAAGAACCTGGGTTCAAAACGCCCCCTGTCTCCTCACATCACGATCTACAGGTGAGGGCGCTGGGGCCCGGAAGGCTGGGCGGAGTGGGTGAAGTCCTGGGCTGGCCCGTAGCCTCCCTGGTCATTTCCCTCAGGCCTTTCCTAAGAAGATGACAGTTCTATCTTGTGGCCTTACAAGGGTAATCTATTTTATAAAGCTACCACTTGGAAAATCCTGGTAAGTCAAAATGCTGTCAATTTAAAAATGTTACGTTGAAACCATTTCAAATGTACAGAAATGTTGCAGAAATAGTGCGGCTCACAAGGTATTAACACACCTGAGTGATTGGAGGACAGGTGCCCCATGACTCCCGTATCAGTTCTGTTGCGTCTGTGACACGTCACTGCAAACTCTGTGGCTTAAGCAGCTCATTTATTTTCCCTCAGTTCCGAGGTCAGAGTCTGACTGTACCCCTGGCTGGAGTCAGGTGTGGACAAGGCCGGTCCCTTCTGGAGGCTCCGAGGGAGGGGTGGCCTCCTGGTCTTTCCAGCCTCTAGAGGCTGCCCCAAATTTCTTGGCTCGTGCCCCTTTCTCTACCCTCAGAACCATCCATGATGGGTCAAGTTCATCTCTGGTCATCACTTTTACCCGGTTTCTGTTGTCACATTTCTTCTGCCAGCCTCTTCTACGTTGAAGGACCTCTGGTTATATGGGGCCCCTCCAGGTAATCCAGGGTGGTCTACTTACCTTTTTTTTTTTTTAATCCTTAGAGAGAGGGGAAGGGATAAGGAGAGAGACAGAGAGGGAGAGAAACATCCATGTATGGTTGCCTTTCACCTGCCTCCAGCTACAGACCTGGTTGGAGGCCTGGCTTGCAACCTGGTCATGTGCCCTGGTTGGGAATTGAACCAGTGACCTTTGGGTTCGCAGGCTGGCATCTTATCCACTGAGCCACCAGCCAGGGCTGGTCTCCTTATCTTAAGGTGAGTTTTATTAGCATCCATCATTTCACCTGTAGTCGTCACGTACTCATAGGTTCCAGGGGCTGGCACGTGCTCATCTTTAGGGAGGTCCTTCCTCTTCCTGTCACAGTCTCTTAATGCTTTTGTGCACACTTCCGAAATTCAAGGACCCTCGGTGATACACTCGTTCCACTCAGGAAATGCACCGGGGTCCGGCTCACATCTGACCCTCAGCCCTGTGCGGAGCTCACCAGTTGTTCAGTAACGTCCTTTCTGGTCCTGCATCCCAGCGATACCTGTGTTGCTAGTACTTTCAGTGGCCCCTTGAGCCTTCTTTAGGCAGGAACAGTGTTTTAGTCTTGTCCTCTCTTTTATGACCTTGACATTTTTAGAATGTTCCTCATTTTGGGTTTGTCTGAGAGGCTTTTGTGACCTGTGCACTTTAGGCAGGAACACTCCTGGCTGGGGAGGCGCCAGATGGCTTCTCTGTAGCTGGTGGTGGGAACTTGTGTCACTGGTTCAGGTGTGTCTGGTGGGTTTGTGTTCACTAATTAGTTCTGATTTTGTGAGGACACATCCTGAGACTGAATATCTGTTCCTGGTCAGACTTACCCACCCGGATCAGCGATGACTATGATAGGTTCCAGGTTGTGATGTTTCTAATCCTGTTGCACCTTTTGATCTGTTTATTACTAGGGTTAGCTTGCTTGCTTCTCAGTGCAGACTGTAGGAATCCTGAAATGATCCTCTACTCCCATGAAACCAGCTCAAGAAAGAACACCACAGTCTCTTCTGTTTGGTGCGTCTGCCCCCAAGGGTGCAGGGGCTTGTCTCATGCTGACCAGTTTTCCAGCTCTGACACCAGCTGGGCAGCCTGCCCTTCTGTCACGGCACCAACTCCCTGGCACAGTGCAGGGGCCACGGGTGAGGGGTGCAGTTCCGCATGACTGCACCCCACTTTGTGTAACAGTCCCAGGCCCCAGGTTGTGACCTGACCTGACTGACCAGCGAAAGGATGTCACAGATGACAACCGGGACCCTCCGTGAGTAGAGGGTCCTGATCACAGGAGCGTTGTCCTGTGGAGTTGGGGTGCCCTACCTTCATGAAAGCTCTGAAACCCGTAGCTGGGGATTTTTGTGAGGCCTTAATGCATGAACTCGATCAGTTGTCAGTGCAGCCTCTAGCCCCTCTCCCCTCCCTGGAAGAAGGTGAAGGTGGAGCTGGGAGTCCAAGCTTTTAATCATGGCTTGGTCTTCCTGGGGACCAGCACGTGCGGTCACCCCATTAGAACAAAGGCTGCCCTTTGTTCCCAGTGGATTTGGGAGCTGCATGCCAGGAGCCAGGGTCAAAGACCAAGTGTTGGAGCAGGAGATGCTCCTGGCACCCCATGGCACAGGGGATTGTAGGGCTGTGGGAGCGGAAGCAGAGGGGTGGAGGGAGATGGGCTTTTTACGGTTTTGCCCGAAGGGCTCCGTTGTTACCTCCTCCGCTGTGATGCTCCGGTGGCCCCAGACGTGGCCAGCAGGGCTCCTGGTGCTGAGGGCGCTGTGGCCGCCAGGACATCACGCACCCAGGCCCTTCAGCAGACAGCGGGGACACCACTGCATCTGTTTCACAGTGTCCTCGGAAGTGGCGTCCATGGCAGTCGTGCCAGGGCCCTCCCGAGACCGCTCCCGTCCAGCTAAGCCAGCGTCTTGGGCTCTGCAGCCCTCTCGCTGGGGCCCCTGCCAGGGAGGCCGCGTTCAGCCACCTCCTCAAATACCTCAGCCCTGCCGATGTTTTCAAGCCAGATTCCAGAAATAATTGATCGCAGAAATTGGACGTGTGACCAGTGTTGAGACAGAAGGACACTGAAGGGCGATCTCAGTCCCCGCTGCTCATGGTGCAGCGCGTGGGAGGCCTTTCTGGTTGTTCTGAGCCTGTATTTCAAGCCAGGGCCTTTTTCCCAGGTCCGTGCAAACGGCAGGAGGCCGCTGGGGTTTGTCCTGGTTTGGACCTTTAGATACACTTGTGCAAGGAAGGAAAGTAGCAGAGCATGGGCCGTCTCCCAGGGGAGCTGCCTGAGCTCTGGAGCCTGTTCCGGTCTCCACGTGGTGGAGTTTCGGGAGCTCGGGAGCAAACTCGAGTTAGTTGTCCGAGGTGCCCTTTCTCTCTTCACACTTGGCCCGTTTACTGAAGCAAACGTGTATGCAGGGTTATGTTGTCAGGAGAAAATGAGTCATTGAAATGGATGTTAAGAAAAGCTTTTTAACGTTGAAGTGGTGGAAGGGTTCTTAACATTTCATTGGATCTTCCACCTCCTTGGTTTCAGGGTGCTCCTGCGCTTTGGGTGTTCCGCGGCCTCGTGGGTGGGGTGTGGGGCGGGCATGCTGGCTGCTCTGCAGGCCCCTCCCTGGCAGCCCAAACAATTTGACACTTCCACATGTGACCTGTCTTATGTATCGGGTTTTGCATTTGAAGAAAGGGTGCTGCTCAAAGAAAGAGGAAAAAAACGGTTTAAAAGCCACCATTGTACCTTCGGTGGGTTTTCCTGCAGTATTTGCAGGGATGGCTGCACCCCTCCGGTGACGGGGAGATCACCATCACCCTTTCCAACCAGAGTTTCTCTTATTACAGAGCCTTATTGTATTGAACTCACTCAAACTTAAATCCTCTACCCAGGGGCTCTCGTTCTCCTGGGTTCGATTCCCAGTCAGGACACAGGCCTGGGCTTCGGCCAGCTCCTCAGCTGGACGTGAGAGAGGTGACCAGTCAGCGCTTGTCTCCCTCTCTTTCTCCCTCCCTCCCCCATCTCTAAAAATAAGTAAGTAAAATCTTAAAGAAAGGAGATAAATGAGCATCCTTTTTGTAAGTGAATTAAAGTAATCTGGATTTTCTACACCCTGCTTTCATGTTTGAACAGGAAATAGCTGTGTCTGAGGCCACAGGCAGAATGCACAGCCTCGGTGCATCTGAAGACCCACTTCCTCACCCGTCCTGGTTGATTCTGGCTGTTGCTGGCCCTCGTTTTCTGTCTGCGTGACGTCTGGTGTCCTTCACAGGCTGCTGCGCACTTCCGCGGAGGAGGAGGAGGGGCTCCGGCAGTGTCGCTTCCGCTGCATTTTGTTCTGGAGGCGAAATCCAGCGTTGTGTCCTGCCTGCCTGTTGAGCAGGGACAGGGTCCTGGAACGCGTCGTGTGGCGCTAGTTTGGGAGACACACTCTCCCCAGCTGCTCAGCGCGGGGCGTCCCGCCTGGTCTCCCCGCCCCTCCCGTGTCCGTGCGGCACCTCCAGGACCTGAGCAGGGCGCGCGTCTCCTTGTGTGGCTGGAGCCGAGCCGTGTCTCGCTGTCCTCACCTCTGGGTTTCCCAGCGCTCGGGCGTCAGCGTTTCCTCTGCGTCTCAATCCGGCCGTCGTCCTCTGACGACGGAGTGGAGCCACCTGCCCCGCACGGCCGCCCACCACAGGCCCTGTCCGTCTGGCCAGGGGGCCTGCTTCCCGGCACAGCTCTCGGCCTCGTGGGGGTGTCCGTGACGTTGCTGCCGGTCTCAGCTCACCCGGGGTTCGGTCTCCTGAGTTTCCTGACCCAAGTCGCCGTTGTTCTCTGTTGTCCTTGGTTACATGGCTCTTCCGCCCTCGTGTTTGTCCTGTTAAGTCTGAGTTCAGAGAGGTGCCTGGCCAGCTTTCCCGGTTTCCGTGGACGTCACCCGTTGCCTGCGGGGACCGTTTCCGTGACATGGTGGGAGTCTGCGCTCTTTCTCGCCTGCATGCCGAGCGGGTGATGCGGTTGCACTCAGCCTTTTCTCGGAGCTGCTGTTCCGGGACAGGGACCCCGCTGCCCCCAGCCCCGGACCCGCCCCGCTGAGCAGGAGAACCAGTCCTGGGCCTCCCTTCTGTGGAGACGCTGGGCCACTTGGGGATCCAGACGTGGTTTAAGGGTGGTTTGGGCCCTGGCTGGTGCGGCTCAGTGGGTTGAGCACTAGTTTGCAAACCAAAGGGTCACCTGTTCGGTCTCCAGTCAGGGCTCAGGCCGGGGCTGCAGGCCGGGTTCCCAGTTGGGGGCGTGTGAGAGGCACGTGGATGTTTCTCTCCCTCTCTTTCTCCTTCGCTTCCCCTCTGAAAATAAGTAAGTGAAAAAAAGCAATTTGACGACTAAACACTTTAAAGCTACTGTGGATTAAGAAGCAAAATTGGATTAAAAATTTTGGAATAGGTGATTTATTGAGGAGTAAGAGGAATGCTCAGTTTGGATGTGTTGAGGTTCACAGTTTCGTAGACACGGAGAACAAAGCGGTGGTTGCCAAATAGCAGGTGCAGCAGGGCTGGTTCCAAAAGGCGAAGGGGCTAGAAATACAAACTGCCTGTTACAGGGACCCACCCGGGATGTGCAGTCAGTGGTGTGAGGCCTGTCCCTGGAGTCACTTCGGAGTGACGGCAGAGCCTAACCACGGTGTTGCCCACCGCAGACCAACAGGACGTTGCCTGTCCATGATCACTGACAAATGAATTTGAAAACACAAAAGGGTTCGAGGATAGTTAGGTGTTACGTGAAGAAGCAGTGGGTAAGTACAGCTCACTCAGGTCGTCTTCAGTTTGAAGGCTGGAGAAGCGGAAGGACCTGGGGGTTGTATTCTGCGTTACAGCTTTACCCGCCGCCTGCGGCCAGGTCTTCTCTGCCCAGGAAGGAGGGGTGGAGCCGCCCCGAGTTTCCTTTGGCTCCGTCAGCGTGCAGTCTAGTCTGGTCGAGGGGCAGATGCTGCTTCAACAAGTCAGTTGTCTTGTTTTCAGACGGGAACGTGGACACACGGGAACGGAAAGCTCTTCCCTGTCTGTGTTTAAATACTGGCCGCTCTCTGCCCGGGGGCTCTGCCATCCTCCTTTTCCCAGTGGCCTCTGTTTCTTTGCAGGTGGTCCCTTCCCATGGCGATGTCCATCTGCCACCGCGGCACAGGCATAGCCCTGAGTGCAGGTACGTATGCGTGGAGTGTCGAGAGCCACCCGCGGGTGCGTTGGTTGTGGCTGGGGCAGCTCTGATGGCCCCTTGGCTGTCTCCTCAGGGGTCTCTCTCTTTGGCCTGTCGGCCCTGTTGCTGCCTGGGAACTTCGAGTCTCACCTGGAACTCGTGAAGTCGCTGGGTCTGGGGCCGGCGCTGATCCACACGGCCAAGTTTGCCCTCGCCTTCCCGCTCATGTACCATACCTGGAACGGGGTCCGGCACTTGGTGAGCCTTGGAGATGCGCGTGTCCTGGGCGAAGGGCGTGGGGGGCTGGCAGGACTCTGCCCTTCGTTGTCTGGGTTCAGTGCTGTCCTTGAAGCAGGTGACGCGGGGCCTGCTGACCGGGTGCAGAGTGTGTGTGACACGTGCCTGGATGACTTCCTGAGAATGGCCATCTGCCAAGACCAGCGACCAGTGACCAGCTGCCTTAGTCACCTCCGGGAGGGCGAGGAAGGGGCTGCACAGAGACTCAGCGCAGCGAGGCTTCTGCTAAGCCCGGGCGCTTCACGTTTGGAGTGGAGCGGGGCTCTGCCGGTCCTTGCCCTTTGTGCTTGGCGGCTGCCCGGCACGGAGCGAGGGGGAGCGAGAAGCAACAGGGCCTCTGGCACCTCAGAGGTGGACCCCGCCCAGCCCCACCCCCCAGCAGGACGCGTGTTTTGGTGCAGCCCTGTGCCTCTGTAAGGCCTGGCTCCTCTGTTCTGTGACGGGGCTGTTGGCGGCCAGCGTGGGGCAGCCCCTTGATGTTCCTCTGGGCTCTGAGTTCCCCCTGGAGCACCCCTCATTTAGTCAAGGTCACACTCAGTGTGTGCGGTGAGGGGGGCAGTCCTTTGTGGGTAATGTGAGACCCCTGGACCTGCTTTTACCGTAAGGGACCTTTCAGCAGCACGGAGAGTCTCTTAACATCCCTGGGACACAAGAGAATCTAAATTTGTGGGTTTCAGCCTAATGGGTAGAAAATCAATTTTGTGGGTTTCTACCAACAAAGGAAGGAATTTATTTAAAAATTTTTTTATTTATTATTTTTAGAGAGAGGGGAAGGGAGCGAGGCAGAGAGGGAGAGAGACATCCATGTAGGGTTGCCTTTCACCTGCCTCCAGCTACGGACCTGGCTGGAGACCTGGTTTGCAGCCTGGTTATGTGCCCTGGCTGGGAATCGAACCAGTGACTTTTGGGTTCTGAGGCTGGTGCCTTATCCACTGAGCCACCACCCAGGACTGGAATTTAAATAGAATATAATGCAAAGAAAGTAGCACTACTATATTGTAAATGTTTATCATTTCATTAACTTTTGCTACATATATGTTAACGAAAGTCTATTGAGTAAAATTGAAGACCCAATTGGCTTTATTAATAAGCCATTCATGAACTGGGCAGCCATTCCAGGTGTTGTAATGAGGGAAGGTTTTTGTAGGAAGAAGGGTCGGACAAGGGGATGTTGACAAAAGAAGAGAAAGGATTATTTTGGGGCCAGGACAGGTTTGGGCCAGAGGAGAGAGGGAGAAGGGTTTTTATCATGCAGGTTGCCTCTTCTTTTTACAGGGGGGTTAGAGAGGGAGGGTCACAGGCCAACGATCTTCGTGATGCTGCAGCAAGGACCTGCGGGCGGGCGGGCGGGCGGGCCTGTCTCGGGAGAGGGGAGGCTCATCAGGTGCGCTGCCCAGGGCTTCAGCCTGTGGTTTTCTCTTGGACACATGTATTCCGGTTCCTGATTACAACTGTATTTCAATCTACCTACTATCTGTGTATCTATGTACCTATATCCAGCTATTTATCTATCTATTGAGAGAGGGGAAGGAAGAGAGAAAGAGAGGGAGAAAAACATGAATGTGTGGTTGCTTCCTGCGTGTCCCCAACCAGGAACCCAGCCCACAGCCCAGGCATGTGCCCTGACTGGGAATCAACTGGTGACCCTTTGGTTTGCAGGCCGGCACTCAGTCCACTGAGCCACCAGCCAGGGCTAAACTCTGTTTCTTAGTTGGGTCGGGGGAGTCGCAGTCAAAACACAACTGAGAAATCATGTTCTAGATCCCAAAGAGTATTTAATTTTTTCTGAATGCTGGCCCCTAGAAGGCCCCTGTTCCTTCGTCAGCAGGGTTCTGGGATGGGCCGTATCTAGGGAACCATGCATCCCTGTTCTGGACATGGACTGCGGACATTAATGAAGGGTTTGGGGAGCCCTGCAGTCGGTGTTTATCAGGGCACGTGGGCACGGGGCGCCCCTCGCACAACCCTGCCAGCCTCCTGAGGACCTGGGTGCTGGGGGACGTGCTTTGGGAAACGTTGCTTTTGTTGCCCTGGATGCAGCTTTATCAGTTCCGTCCCGCCGGAAGCTTCTGTGCTCGGGAATGGTGGGTGCAGAGGGGTCTTCCCCGCTACTCCAGCTGAGAAGGGAGCCTCCCTCTGAGAGGGCAGCTGTGACAGCGACCAGGGTCCTGTTGCTGACACTTCTGCTTTTCTCCCTCCTGCAGATGTGGGACCTCGGGAAGGGCCTGAAGATCCCACAGGTGCAACAGTCCGGTGTGGTTGTCCTGATTCTCACTCTGCTGTCCTCCGTGGGGCTGGCGGCCATGTGAGCAGCTGAGTCCCCGCTCCGTCTTCCCACAGACCCTCCGTGGGCCTGGTGTCCTTTGTCACCCTCCCTCCTGCCTGGTCCAACCCTTTTGTGCCTGCTGTGGCCCGTGGGCTCAGCAAGAGCCTCTTAGAGAAGGGCAGCTGGGGAGCAGGGCCAGTGGCCCTTGTTGCTAAAGATGGAACAGCACAGAGACCCCTTCTCCTGCCCCCGCTTACAGCCGCCCAGCCTGGGGCCTGGGAGCCCCTCCTCCCCACGCAGGGCGTCGATTTGTGCTGAGGGTCAGCCCTTGGCTCGGCCTTCCTGAGGCAGCAGACACAAAGCCGGCTCTGTGGCCTCAGCTGTGGGGATTGGGGGTGGGGCCCCGGGTGCCGCCGCCTGTGGGCTGCTGGCTTCAAGGACAGTTCTGTCCGGGGTCAGAGCCCGGGGTCTTCGGCACCCACACGGTGGGCGATTGGCCTGACTCGGCTGGAGGGAGGGACGGAGGGTGAGTTGGTTCCCGGAGCAGGTGCTTTGGGGAGAAAATTAACATAGTTTTTGACATGAGAAAGATCCAGAAAATGATTGTTGAACCTGTTAAGGGTTATTTGTTTTTTCCTTGCCATTTCAGAAAAGCATGCCTCTTAATGCCATGTTTTCTAATCCAAGTTCATGTGATATCTTTTTCTGAAATTAATTAAAATACTCATTTTGCCTTCGACTCTCCTTGAAGTCTAGAGAAATCAAGGGAGTGACAGTTGAGGAGCCGGTCCCTGCCCCACCCTGTGGTTGAGGGCCTTTCTCAGGAGGGAAAGTTTACAACTGGGAAAATGTCCCCGAACTCAGTGGGGGGCCAGAGATGCACCGTCCCACGGGAGCCTCGGAGGCGGGACAGAGAAGTCACTCGTGCAGGCCGAGAGCAGGGTGTTGGGTGCTCCAGCATGGGGACAGTGCCGGACATGCTGGGGGCTGGCAGGTGGCAGGGGACTGGCCAGAGGGTCAGGTTGGGCGGTGAGGGGTGGTCAGCACGTTTGTGTTCTGTCCTGAATTTCCACGTCTGTCTCGCTTTGTTCTGTGTCTTCTAATCACTGTGCATCTTCAGTTTTTGAACCACGTTTGTACTTTTGCTTGGGTTTGGCTTTTGTAACTGGTGTGTTTCCTGCAGAGCCCTGTCCCTGGACGTGGAAGCTCAGATCTGGCTTCACGCCCGTCCCCACCTGCTGCAGACACGCCGTCTGGGGCGTGGGCAGAAGCAGGCGGGGTGTGTGTGTTTCGGACCACCTTCCTCCTGGCTGCCTGTGGAACGTAACTGACTCGACCCTGGTGCACATGTGTCCCCCCAACCCCATCTGGTGATTTGTGATCGAGGCAGCCATCAGGAGGGGGGAGTCCACATCACTTGAGTCAACGATGTTTATTTTCCAAAGTCGCTTTTATTCCCATAATTTCCTTGACTGGGGTCTTGCTTATCACTTCACTCGGTCTCTAGGTTTCCTCTAGGCCCCCCCAGGGCCCCAGGTTGGCATTTCTGGGCCCCAGCTGGGCTGGCACCTGCCCATGTCCTACATGCAGGGGCTTCCAGTGGGCTCTGGGGAGAGCGGGCTGGGCAGCGGGCACCTGGAGTGTGACCTGCAGAGGGATGTGCGCTTGGGGGTGGGTCTGGGGAGTGGGGGGTCGAGGCTTGGGAGCGTGGAGTTACCAGGGGACTTGGTGCTTGTTTTCCAGAGTTCCTGGGGTCCTTCCCCCTGTCAGGATCCTGGGGCTGTCGGGTGGAAGAGTTGGCAGGTGTGGGTTGCTCCCAGTCCCTTCAGAATTAAGCGTTTCTCTCCCATGGTGCCCCCCGAGCTCAGATCAGCATCACTTTGTGGGGGGAGTGGTATGAAATGTCCCTTCCACCCTGGGTACTTAGGGACCAAGTCGGGTGGGACAATTGGGCAGAGGCCTCCCTGCTGCACTAGTGGTGGCAGAAGGACGTTTTTGAAGTTGAAATGGAGACAGGGCTTGAGGTGAGGTGGGAGGAAGATACCTTGCCTAGGATTTCTGGGCGCAGCCCGTCGGAGGCTTTGAGGAAGTCGGGGTTTTTCTGTATCCACGTGGTGAGTGAGGCAGCGCCCGCAGCTGTGCGGGACGTCAGGGTCACCCGCGCAGGGGGTATCTTCAGGGGCATTTGCCAGGTGCCCATGAAGGAACCCCAAGGACTTGCCTGGAAGGACGAAGACGCGGCTCCTCACCGCCAGGGACTGACCCAGGGGCGGGACCTGCCTTCACCTTATTTCCCTCCTGACCCTTTGGGACTGGGGGGGATGAAAGACGGCTCCCCCTTATCCTGTTGCCCCCCGACCGCCCTTGAGCTAGGTTCGGCCCAGGAACCACCTGCGGGCGTCGGCTGCAGCGGCTGGGCCAGCACAGCCCGTCCTGCGGGGCCCTGGTCGCAACGTGAATTGGGCCAAACCTGGGCGGCCACCGGTCCCCTGTGGCTCCCGTTCCCGCGCGGAAGCGTCTCACCTTGGAACGGGGCACGGAGGGCAGCAGGTGCCCGCGGTCGTTGGCGATGATCTGCGTGTAGCCTTCGTGGGAAGGGACGCTCTGGGGTGGGGGCGGGAGAGAAGCGCTGGCGGGGGTTGCGGGGGGCGCGGGGTGGGGTCGGGGGGGGGGCTGGACGCGGCGGGGCGGGGCGGGCACGCGGCGGGCAGGTACCTCGCGAGTCGGCCTGGCGGGGGACCAGTTCTGCAGAAACTGGGGTGCGAACGCCTTTTCGTACTGTGGGGAGAGAGCGCGTCCTGGAGCCCGGACGCCGCGGCGGGACCCGGAGCCGCCAGCCGGCTGCCCTGCGCGCGGTCCCCCGCGGAGCCTCGGGGTCAGGCCCGCCCGTCCGTCCGCCCAGCCGCCCGCAGACCCCGCCGGACCCGGGCGGCACCGACCCGAGGGCAGGGGAGGCGCGGACCTGGTTGGCGCTGTAGTTCGCGGCCATGATCCCGCGGCGCCGGCCGCGCGGTTGCCTGGCAACGCCCGAGGCCGCGCTTCCGGGCAGCGAGGTGTCGCCCTGCGCACGTGGGTCGCGTCCCGGCCGGCGATGGGCCGCGGGTTTCGGAGGGGGTTTGACTCCGTTGCGTGTCCGTCCTGTCCGCCGTCCCGACCCGGTGCCCCGCCCGCCCGCCTCTGGCTCCGCAGGTGCTTCCTCCCCGACTCCGTACCCGCACCAAGAAGGGAGAGTATTTTGGGACATCAGGGTGGGGAGTGACGGGGAGGGGGCTGGGGTGGGCGGGGCCGGGGACAGCAATGGGGGGAAAACAGGACAACTAATTATTTTTTTTAAGAACAAAATTTTTAATTATTGGTACTTTTAGAAAGAGAAGAAGGGGGAGACAGCAAGAAACATGGGCTTGTTGCTCCACGTATTGATGCATCACTGGTTGCTTCTTGCATGAGCTCTGACCAGGGATCGAACCTGCAACCCTGGCGTGTGACACTAACCAACAGAGCGGCCTGGTCAGAAAAATATGCCTGATGGCACTTTCTTTTCTTTTCTTTTTTTTAAAGATTTTATTTCATTATTTTTAGAAAGAGGGGAAGGGAGAGAGGCAGAGAGGGAAAGAAACATCAATGTATGGTTGCGTTTCACCTGCCTCCAGCCACAGATCTGACTGGAGACCTGGTTTGCAACCTGGTTATGTGCCCTGGCTGGGGTGATGGCACTTTCTGAGGCGTCTAGAGGACAAGAGGACAAGCTGTGGACAACAGAGCTACCAGTGCGCCTCCGTCTGGCGACAGTGGACTTAAGTTGACTTGCACAAATGACAGCAGATGGTAAAAGTGGCAAGAGTTGTGTGCTAGACAGGGACAGAGCGGCCACAAACTCTGCACATAAATACTCTTTCATCTCATACTGATACGTGGTGCCAACAAACCGTTCATAGGTATTCACTTATTTTTCCAGAATTTTTGGCCACCCTGTTCGTAAAACTATCAGCAAGGAGAGAGCAGGAACAGTGATGAGTATTGTCCTATGCAGGTATTAACTAGCCATAAAAGGATTTGCCTCATCTTCATCACATAGGCATGATGGGTTATTGGCTCCATTTCCTCCTCTCCCTGCCCTGCAGAATGGGGCAGGGACAGACCTGAAACATTCCAAGTTTCTAATCATGGCCTGGTCTTTCAGGTGACCAGTCCCCGCATTCAGGAGCCATTCAGAGTTACCTCATTAGAACAAACACACGTCTATCCCTAGGAAATTGCAAGTTTTAGGAGCTCTCCGCCAAGAAGGTGGAGGGTGGGCTTATTCTGGAGCTGACAAAGGGAAAAAAACTCCCAAATTCATGTTATGAAAGAAGTGTAATAGTGATTCCCAATCTGCATTTTGGAACCATCACAAAGATTATAACAGAAAGGAACACTATAGATTAATTTCACCTATTAACATTGATGCAAAAATTATAGGACATTTGGAAGCAGAAGCCAACAGCATGTTTAAAATATATATATATATATATATATATATGAATGTCCTAGATGCTCAATGGGATGCTGCCTGATTTATGAATTGCTTCATAAAGGCAATTAGATTTTCAAGTTAAATTATCATGACCAAGTGATGAATGCAAGGGTGGATGGTCAGATTAGTAAATCCATTAATATAATTATCATGTTCATTGACCCAAGGTGAAAGAAGGTATGATTATATCCATAGATGCAGCTTAATAAGTTTTAATACTACAAAAAGCAAGAAGGCAACTGAGAAAAGTAAGTGAAAATTATATTATGAAGTGTTGATATCTTTAATTTTAAAAAAGCTTCTAAAAATACAGAAGATAAAAATACAGTAGAAAAAGACTCATAACCTTACAGAAAACTGGGCTAGCTATATAATCAGACACATCACAGAGAAAGAAATACAAATTACTGTTAACCTTATGAAAAGATGTTCAATGTTGCTCATAAGTTTTTTAAAAATGTGAACTAAAACACATGAGATTGGGCCAAGGCCTCGCTCTGAGAAGACCGACCATCTGATATACAAATGGTAGAAATGGTACAGTGGGGAATTTGCAGACACTTAGCTGGCACAATTAGCAATGAATGTTCACAAAGCAATCCCACTTCTAAAAATCTATCCCAAAGATACTCTGACAAAAATACGAAAAGCAGTGCCCACTATTAAATGCAGCATTGTTTCTGACAGCTACAGACTAGAAACAATTCACTTGTCAGTAAAAGACCACGGAGCCTCCCTACACACAACGGAGTATCAGGCAGCTTTAAAAAACAATGAGAAACATACTGTGGGGTCAACATGAAGAAATACTTTTAAGTAAAGAAAGCAAGGTGTAGGATGTGAATAGTATGCTACTGTATATTTTAAAAAAGATGAAAATACATGTATTTTTAAAAGAATTGCGGTTTTTTAATTTTATTTTTAAATTTTGTTATTTTTAGAGAGAGGGTTAGGAGGGAGGCAGAGAGGGAGAGAAATATCAATGTATGGTTGGGTGCCTTTCACCTGCCTCCAGCTAGGGACCTGGCTGGAGACCTGGTTTGCAACCTGGTTATGAGCCCTGGTTGGGAATCGAACCTCCCACCTTTGGGTTCGCAGGCTGGCACCTATTCACTGAGAAATATATGTATTTCTAATGTAAAAGTGATGGAAAAATAAATGTACAATTCAACAGCAATTACCTTTAGGGAAAGAGGGGAGAGAAGGTGGAAAGGGTGAAGGTAGAGAATAAACTTTTGAACGTACCTTGTTTTGCAGAGTTTATTTTGGAACCATGTAAATATTTTACATAATTATAAAGTAAAACTAGGAGCAAAAGCAATTTCTAAAACAAACAAACAAACAAAAACAAAAACAAAACCAACAACAAATGAATTCTCATTTTTACATTTTTTAAAGAGATAATTGGCTACAATACAAAAGCTATATCAAGTGAAAGCCACACATTTCATTTGGTTTTCTTTCTTGAGACCAGGCCTCCCTCTAGCGGAGAGTGGTTTCAGAAGCTGTCCTCCACAGCCTGCCCCACGAAGAAGTCTTTTGCCCTTTGATTCGGCCCAGACCCTTGGATTAGTTAGGTATTGAGTCACGCGGAGGATGCGGGGAAGGTAATGAGCAATGGAGCAGAATCAGTGACAGCCAAAGGTTTCGCAGGAAGTAGTGGAACAGAGACGTGAGAGGCTCCAAGAGCCAAGAAGGTCTGGGTCATTAGCTCAGAATCGGGAAGAAACTTCAGTTTCCTCTTGGTGGAGGGTTCCCATGACCTCTGGTCAGAGATAATAAACACACCATGTCCCTGTGTGGCCAGGGGACAGTTCCCAGCAAGGCCGTGGACTGGGGAGAAACCCTGGTGAGAAATGGTGCTGGGTAGGTGGGAAGACTGGCTCCTGAGCCAGACTGGGCTGAAGGGGGTGAATCCAGGGACCCTTGTCCCCCAGGACTCTCCCAGCCTCTCTGATCACTGATGTCAGGTGGTGACCAGGTGCCACTGTAGCCTTTTCAGCTGCTAGTAGCAACAGCCAAGACCCAACCACCCTGGAAACCACAACCAGGGCAACAGCTAGAGAAAAGCCAGTCCCGTGCGGAAAGTGGGAGAAGTGCCTGGCAAAGGGGCGAGTGCAGAGCAAGCAGCATTGTTCCCTCTCAGACCCTCCCCACACAGCACCAGAACGTGGTGAAACTGGTGCCCTGCACCAAGGCTCTGCCCCTTACAATATAACAGGTGCAACAGTTCTACCTAAGACAAAGAGGCAAACACAGAAGGAGCCTGTCAAGTTGAGCAAACAGGGAAAGGTGGACTCCAAAAGGAAACAGATCAAGATCCCAGTGGCCAAACTAAGGAACAAAGAAATAGCCAGCCTGGCAGAGGCACAGTTCAAAATACTGGCTATAAAGACACTAACAGACTTGACAGATGAGCTTAAATATGGTGAACATATAAGGGAAGAAGTAAAGGCTAGGCCAAGTGAAACAGGAAAATACACACAAAAACAATTATAAAAGGATGGAAAATGGGGTTCAAATCAACGATTTGGAATGTAACGAAGAAATAGTTAACCAGCACAGAAAATGGAAACAAGAATTGAAAATAATGAGGAGAGGTTTAGGAACCTCTGGGACGACTTTAAATGTGCCAACATCCAAATCATAGGGGTTCCAGAACAAGAGGAAGAGCAAGGAATTGAAAACTGAAAAAATAATGAAAACTTCCCAAATTTGGTGAAGGGAATACCCAAGCAAGTCTAGGAAGCACAGGGAGTCCCAAACAAGCTAGATTCAAATCGCACCACATCAAGGCACATCATAATTAAAATGCCACAGGTTAAAGCTGAAGAGAGAACCTTAAAAGCAGAAAGAGAAAAAAGGAGAGATACCTACAGAGAGATTCGTGTAAGACTACAAGATGACTTTTCAACAAACTTTGCAGGCCACAGGGGCCTGAATACTTCCCAAGAAGTATTCAAAGCAAGGAAAAGCAGAGACCTACAACCAAGATGACTCTGTCCAGCAAAGCTGTCATTCAGAATGGAAGGGCAGATAAAGTGCTTCCCAGACAAGGTAAAGCTAAAGGAGTTCATCACCAAGCCCTTATTACATGAAATGTTAAAGGGACTTATTGAAGAAAAAGATAAAAACTATGAACATTAAAATGACAACAAACTCACAACTATCAACAACAAACCTTAAAAAAACAAAACAAACAAAAAAAAAAACAAAGCAAGCAAACAACCTGAATAGGATCAGAAACATAAGTATGGGGCTCATTGGGAGGGTTATTAGCTGGGTGGCAAAATGGGAAATGGGGCAGAGATTAGGAAACAGTTGGTGAGTACAAGATACTCAAGGGGAAGTTAGGAATAATAGAGGAAAGGGTAAAACCAGAAAACATACGCACAACCCATGGTCATGAGCTGAAGGGGGTGGGGCTGTGGGAGGGAATGGGGGCTTGGGTGGAGGGGAGCAAAGGGAAAAGAATTTGGGACAACGGTGATAACAGCACAACCAATAAAATACTTCAAAAAATACAAAAACTAATGAACACCAAAAACTGTCTTAATTTCTTAAGTTCACCTTCTGATCCTATAAAAATCAAACCCTTATGTAGTGAGATTGTGTTTGTCTTTCTATGGCTTTTTCACTTAGCATAATGCCCTCAGGGTCCATCCGTGCTATCAGAAATGGCAAAATTGTGTTTTTTTTTTTTTTTTCTTTAAGATTTTATTATCTTTAGAGAGGGGAAGGGGGAGAAGCAGAGAGGGAGAGAAACATCCATGCAGGGTTGCCTTTCACCTGCCTCCAGCTGGAGACCTGGCTGGAGACCTGGCTTGCAACCTGGTTATGTGCCCTGGCTGGGAATCGAACCAGCGACCTTTGGGCTCGCAGGCTGGTGCCTTATCCACTGCGCTACCAGCCAGGGACATTGTTCTTTTTAATGGCTGGCTAGTGCTCCATTGTCTGTGTGCTACATCCTTTTTATACATTCATCCGCCGATGGGATGGACAGATGCTTAGGTTGCTCGCCAGTGGGTGCCCAGCTCCTTTCCGCCCGGGCCCTCCCCCGGCTTCCCCGCCATTTTTGGGTGTCCCGCCTGGGGTGCCGGGAAGAGGGGCTGAGTTTGCATAAGGGCGGCGCCCCAACCCCACCGCCGGGCCGCAGGCGACGCCCGTCTCCCGGGAGGGGCCCCCACTGCCCCGCTGGGCGTGGGCCTCGCAGCCGCGCCCTCCCCGGGCCACGGGCCACGGGCGTCCTCGTGCGTCCCGAGACCCCGGGTGTCAGCGGCCGGTGCGCCCACCTCCGCCGCAGCACCGGGCCCGCGCGCTTTCGCCTCGGCGCGTCCGTCCCAGCCCCGTGGCGGCCGTTTCGTACGATTGTCCGGTGACTCGGCGGCCTCGTCCCGGAGTCGGACGCCGCCCGCGCGCCCCCAGCCTCGTCCCCGCCGCAGGAGCAGCGCGTCCGCAAAGCGCAGCCGAGCGGCCCCGAGCCCCCCCGCGCCGCCGCCGGACCACGTCACCGTGACCCCCCTGTGCTCGGAACCGACGCCAGCGCCTCGCGCTTCCGGCCCCCGGCCCGCGCTTACCGGAAGTCTGCCGGCGGGCGGGGCGGCTGTGGGCGGGGCCGCGCGGGCTGTGGGCGGGGCTCCGGGGTCCGCGGGCGGGCGGGCGCCCAGTGCCCCGGGAATTTCAAGGGGAAATCCAGGCGATGCGCGATTTTGGGAAAATGCGCAGGAACGCGGTGCGGACTTGCCCCCTGGAGAGCTACGTGGCCAGTGGTCTCCCCGCTTCTTTCAGGTTTTAACTCAAAAGTTAGCTCAACACTCAGTATTCCGCTCCCCGGACATTTCCTGGCCTTCTGCCTTCTTGGTTTCTCCTTAGCGCTTAGCGGCGGTGGTCGCCGTGCAGTAGGAGTCTTACCTGTTATCCTCTGCTTCGGCCGCTGGGATGTCGAGTACAGACAGGGCTGGTTTCTGTCCCTTTTAGCTACAACGTCCCCAGAGGTTAGAACTGTACCTAGCACACAGCAGGCACTCTATAAATATTTGTTCAATAAGGAATAGACGGTGGCATTGCTTGTCATAGAAGGGAGTGGGTGACAACCTGGGGCAGAGAAAAATAAAGTGGGTGGGCGCCCACTCTGAAATGATTTACAGCAGTTAGAAACAAAGGACTAAACGGGCACACGTCAATATGGGTGGACCATGGAGTCCCAGTGCTGTGTGAAAAAATGACAGACAACATTAAGAAAAAGATCCCACACAAAATAACGGCACATTTTATAAAGCTACATATCAAACACATTAGAGAGAGGGTGGGAGTAGTGCCTAAGGATAAAATAAAATAATAAATTAAGATGAAAATAAAGCAAGAGTCTCCTACCCTCCATGCAGGTAGAGGGCAGTGAATGGAGATGAACACTATACCTGAGGTTCACCCTAAAATTATTTAATATTGTGACTATATATTTTTATTACATAAGCAAACAAACACTGAAAGATATGTATGTATACAAGTATCCAGAATAGGCTTCAAATATGTTATTTTTTTCCTGAGAAATAAGGCATAATTTACATGTGATAGATTGGATATATTTAAAATATACAGGCCCTGTCTGGGTAGCTCAGTTGGTTACAGCACCATCTCAGTACACCAAGGTTGTGGGCTCCATGTGGTCAGGACACGTAAGAATCATCCAGTGAGGACATAAATAAGTAAAGCAACTAATTGATCCCCCTCTCTCTAAAATTAATAAATAAAAATTATAATAAATAAGTAAAATGTACAAGTTGTTAAGTTTGAACACATAGACTTGTAAAGCCATGATCACAATCAAAGGCTGACAGTCAACACCTATGAAAACGTTTTCGTTTTAAACTCAAAATGCTTAATTAAAAAATTTTAATTTAAAGAAAATAATATATTTTATATGTTAATAATTATGCCAATGCAGCTATAAAATATCTTATATTCATATATTTAAAAATATTTTTAATAATAAAAAAAATTTATGACAGAACAGGCCCCTGAAGGTCAAAGTGGCGGGGCCTCATGAAAATCTTAATGCAGTCCTTCCACAATTAAATAATGAACCTATCCATCACCTCCCCAAAAAATTTGGGGGCCCCTTTCTAATCCTTCTAACCTGCTATTCTCTTCTCCCGGGCCGAGCGATGGGTGATCTGTTTTCTGTCAGTTTTTATTTTCTGTGATTTTATATAAAAGGAGTCGTATAGCAAGCACTCTCTTTTTGACTGGGCTTCTTTCACTCAGCATAACTATTTTGAGACCCAAGCGAACCAATAGTTTATTTCTTCTTTTCTTCCTGTGTATTATTTCATCGTATGGGGATACACCATCATTTATTTTCACATGTTGGTTGCTATTTGGCTTGTTTCGGGGTTTGGGTTATTACTGATTAGTCAGTGCTTTCCGTTAGTAAATCCCTAGGAGGAGAGCGGCCTGGCGCTTCGCCTGCGCCATTTCCGTTCCCACCCGGTGTGCCAGGCCCGGGCAACCCGCGGGGGCCGACGCGCGTGGGGTGGATGTCTCCATTTCTGATTTGCCTTTTCTTAGGGTTACTGATGTCCAACATCTTCTCTTGCGATTATTGGCTATCGCTCTTCTTTGTTGAGGTGTCTGACCAATGTGCCCACAATTTGGGGGGGAGAGGTTGGGTTGTGAGAATAACTTTTTAATGGAAAGTACACGTTGTTGCCACCTGGTTTAGAGCCAGAGGCTTTAGGGTCCCCTGTGGGAGGGTTGAGAGGACGCAGGGAGGACCCCCGGTCTTGGCCGCCCGGGGGGAGGCAGGAGAGGGCGGAGCCGGACGGCGTGGGGGTGGTCGTGTTGGGGAGCTGCGCCTGGCGCGCTGGGTCGGCCGGTCCCCCGGGCCAGGATGCGACCCCGAGCCAGACGTTGGTCTTCAGGGTCGGGGCGGAACCCACGGCCGTACATCCAACGGCCTAGGGTGCTTTCCCTTCCGGGATCGGAAAGGCCAACCTAGGCGCCTGCCTAAAAATAAAACATAGTCGTGCAAAATGTGACCATCCACTGTTTCCGCCCGGTTTCGAACCGGGGACCTTTCGCGTGTGAGGCGAACGTGATAACCACTACACTACGGAAACTGCTGGTTTTCGGGCCGCGTCAAACGCCCTTAACCCTCAGCCTGGCGCGTCTGATTCGCTGCCCGCAGTCCAATCCCGCCGCCGGCCGCGCGCCTCCAGCGCCACCCGGGTTTTCGTCGGCGCCCCGGGAGCGGCGCTGCGGGGACCCTGGCAGGGAGCGCGGCTCCCTGGTCCGACCGCCGCAGGCCCCTGGCGCCCCCAGTCGCGCCCGGAGGAAAACAGCACTGTGGGCAGGTGGCGGGAGACCTGGGGGGCTTGGCCGACGCAGGAGCGCCAGCTGCGATTTGAAACGATAAAAATGCGCCTTCCGTTTGCCAGCGCTTAATTGAGCAGGCACTTGTCAAGGAAAAACTCACTTTCCTCCTTCTTGTGCCTTTCTTTCCCGCAAGTCTGCGTCCCCGATCGCTCAAACACTCCCCACGTTTAACTGAAGGGCGCCCGGCGGGGTCACAGAGAATTGCTGGGTGTGGGGAAGCCCCACGCACCCGTGACGGTGACGGGCAGGAAAGGAAGAGCACCGCAGGGAGGAGCCGGGGTTTTCCCAGCGCCAAGAGACGAAGGAGAACCGAGGCTTCCCTTTTCCGCACTCTCGCAATCTCACTTAATTGCTCTTTCTAACCCTGCAATGAGGGACACGTTTGAGGTGTGTTAAAATGTGCAAAGACGTGTTTGGTTCCCAGCCAGGACAACATAACCAGCTTGCAAGCCAGGTTGCAAGGTTTCACCAGCTGGAGGCGGGTGAAAGGCAGCCATACATTGATGCTTCCCTCCCTTTCTTCCTCCCTCCCTTCCTCTCTCTCTAAAAATAATGAATAATTTTTTTAATGTGCAAAGACAAATAGACTAAGTTAAGTAAATCTGACTTAAATGGAACAGCCAATAACGGCCAGTGATTATTCCTGGTCTATGGCCACAACACCTTATCATTGGAGGAAGGAGGAGTGAGTGGACACTACCGCCCACAGAGGCGAGAGTAAAAGCGTGTGGCAAGACTGTGTGGATGGTGTTGAGGACCCCAAACATCTTGTGAAAATGGCAGCCTAGGTCATTACCTCATTTTCTCAATGGTATGCAGTGAAATTATGTGGGAGATAGGGAGTAGAAACAGTTCCTCGGCGCAACAGGTGATGCAGAAGAGAGGACGAGAGGACCAAAACCAGTTGTGGGTGATGCCCGTGCCTAGGGCCCTCGGGTGGCGCTGGTCTGGCTGACTGCCCCAGGAGCTGGGAGCAGGCAGGAATCCACAGGAGAAAGTGGGTGTGGGGTGAATAAGCCCTGGAGAGGGGACAGCAGGCCCCAGAGCCCCGATGATATGGGCTGAGCCGGTCCCTAAAGAACTAGAGAGACATCAGAAATGCCAGAGGACTGAGCAGGAGAGAACCTATCAGGTGGAGCCGCTGCAACAGGAAACTCATAAATTGGCTTCAATGATAAGGGGAAATGTGACCTCACATTCCTAGGTAAGTGTGGGCTTCAGGCAAGTCTTGATACAGCTCCTCCCGCCCTCACCTAAATTACCTTCTTTCCCTTGGTCCTTCTTCCTCAACGTGGACTCCATTTCTAAGCAGGCGGACCACTCATGTTTTCAAAATGCCATCAGTGACTTGGACCAAGGGCTCTCTGATTCATATCCTACAGGAAAAGTTTTTCTTTCTAGAGTTTGCAGAGGTTCCAAGGGTGCCAGGCAGGAACTGATTGTAAGGTGCGGAAGAGTGGCATCGGTTGCGCATGGATCTGGGTACCTGGTTTTACTTGCAGAGCCAAAACGTTGCATTTCTGTCAGGAGTGGGATTCGAACCCACGCCTCCAGGGGAGACTGCGACCTGAACGCAGCGCCTTAGACCGCTCGGCCATCCTGACAACAGGCTTGGGGTGATTCCCACTCACCTGGCTGGAACCCGACGGGACACCTGCACTCTCGCCGGATGTCGCTGTGGTTGGACCTCGGTTTACGGACCCGACGCGCGCGGGGCGCAGGAAGTAAAAACAGCGGACCCACCCGGCTCCGCCGCCCACGGCCTTTCGTCCGCTCTGGGCCGCGGCACGACCCGCGCCCCCCTGCACCTCCTCGCGGCCTCACTGGCCGGTCCAGCCTTGTCAACTTGGCGCGGCCCCCGCGTTGAAGGCACTGGAGTTTTAGGCGCCACCAGTGTCGTAGTGGGGCCGCGACAGGTTCGGAATCGGTCTTCGGCTCCGGTTCGCCTGCTGCTTTGTGGGAGGAAGCGGTTACTTAGGTGTCAGGTGGGGCGTGCGCCGCGCATCTGAGTTAGTGTCCAACGCGGGGGCGGAAGTCAGCGGGTTGTCACAAATACTTCCGAGGCGACACCCGCCTACCGCCATCCTCGTTAGTATAGTGGTGAGTATCCCCGCCTGTCACGCGGGAGACCGGGGTTCGATTCCCCGACGGGGAGGTAACACGACAACTTTTATTTATTTTTTTTGGCGCTGTCTCCGTCCTCTGTCCTTTAGCTTCACTAGATGGGTCTTTTATCCCGTCGCGCGTCCCGAGTCGGTTGCGGCGGGGAGCCAAGGGACCAGGACCAGCTGGGCAGCAAGAGCACCCCCGAGAGGCGCCGTCGGTGCTCCGTAACACCGCAGAGTGCGGGACGAGCCAGGCGTCTTGGGGGGCGTCGATGGGGACCCCCGCGCTCATACAGTGGGGACCAGCATCTCACGCGGAGCCTGGCCGCACGACGTGGGTGGTATAGCGGTGAGCGTAGCTGCCTTGGGGGCAGTTAACCGGGGTTTGATCTTCTGCGGTGCTGAGCCTTTGTGGGGTGCTGCTGGACCCTGGGCCCTGAGATCCCTGGACGCCAGCGCCGGGCTTCGGGCCAGTGTGAGACAGGGAGGCGCGTAGTGTTCGAAGGGTGCGGCAGGCAGGCGCGCGCGGACAGGGCCGGCGCTGGACCTGGAAGGCGGGGTGGCCTGGACCCAGCGCGGAGTCAGCGGCCTGGAGGCTCCGCGTGCAGAAGGAGGAGCAGGCGGCCGGCACCCCTATCGCTCCCTGGTGGTCTAGTGGTTAGGATTCGGCGCTCTCACCGCCGCGGCCCGGGTTCGATTCCCGGTCAGGGAAGCCTCGTTTTTTTTTTTTTGTTTTTTTTTTTTTCTTTTTCATTCTCCCATTTCTTCGTTCTCCCGCCGTGGCCACCGCTCTGGCTCGGTCATTCCAGCGGCACGCGCGCAGGCCGCCCCTTCGAGAGGGAGTCTCGTGAAGGCGCATGGCGTGGGGCTTTGCGGCCGCGGTCCCCGTGGGCTGCTGATGGGGCCACAAAACGACAGTGCGGACGAGAATGGAGCGAGGGATGTGGTAGGGAGGTGTGGAAAGGAATCTGGACACCACGTCCTGGCAGCTGAACCGCGGGACCGCAGCTGACGTCAGGCGGCAGAGATAGGGGAGGCCGGTGGGGAACGCGCAGCAGCCAAGCTGGTGCCCCGAGGTGGAGGCAGACGGGTGACCAGGTGGACTCCTGGCCAACATAGTGTTCGACCTGCAGCCCCAACTCTGTCCATCCTACTCCAAAGTGTCAAGAATGTGATGAGAGCTCCTCCCTGGGTCCCTGCCCACTCGCGCCCCACGAATGCGCCCCACGGAGACCTGACTCTTGCCACCGTCCAGTTCCCAGACCTGGCGCGTCCAGCCAGGCCTCGGTCCCGCTCCCCACCCCTGTGTCCACAGTCTTCTGCCCCGGCTCCCCGCCCCAACTGCAAAAGTCTGACATCTGCCCACGCACTGCTTTCCTCTGAGGCCAAGGGCCTGGCTGGCCAGAGCCACCCACTAGGCCAGCGGCACACAGGCCGGGTTTCCACACAGCCACGTCCGAGGTGCAGAGGAGCCCCGGGGTGGAACAAGAGCTCCGCAGGCAGTTCCCTCCCGGTCCCTCGAGTGCTCTTCCACGAGGGTCAGGACCAAATGACCCCATAAACAGGGAGTGGGTTCAGGGAGGTGCCAGAAGGAGGACAGGGTGTCCCCCTGAAACTGGTGGAGGCGAGAGAGAGGGCGGCTGGTGATGCTGGGGGAGTTGGTGATGCTGCAGGCGGTGTTGAGGTGGGCTGGGCCTGCTGGGGCTGGCGGCAGAGCGACTGCAGGTGGTCCTGGCAGACTCGGAGCTGGGAGTGGAGGTCGCCTGGGCTCAGGGGTGGAGGTTTTACTGGTGGAGCAGCGGGCCATTGTTTGAAAAGTGTTGCTGCTGAGCGGGATGAAGGGCATGTGGGGTATCCGTTTAAAGAACCCTGGAATTATTTTGCATCTAACCCTGTGCTATGTTGACCTTGTGACTTACCAGGAGGATGCGGTGTCTGCTCCTCCTAAGAGTGGCCCCATTGCTGCCCTTGCCTGTACCAGTGCGGTGCCATTTTGGGAGTGTAGGTTTGTAGTGAGCCCCAGAGCTAGGAAAGAAGATAAAAGTTGGAGACGCAGGCTGTGCTCAGGGCCAGTCAGTGGGTCGTGCAAAGCGACTCCAGCACTTTGGGGGGGTGACAAGGAACAAAGGACGTGTTTGTTGTAGGAGAGGTTGAGCGATCAAGATGTTAGAAGCTGGGTGCTTCAATGTTCAGTATTGAATCCAAAGAGAGAGAGAGGTGTAGTGGTGGGAGGAGGTGCAGGACCAAAATGGTAGCGTAACTTGCATGGGCCGGGAATCGAACCCGGGCCTCCCGCGTGGCAGGCGAGAATTCTACCACTGAACCACCCATGCACCGACGGTGACCTTTACCTGGTTCGGCCCACTGACCTCGCTCTCCACAAGCACTTCTTGTGTATGCGCAGGAGGCAGACAGGTGATCTGAAACAGAGCCCCCAGGCACGGCAAATATTTCAGGGCGGGTCAAAAGATGAGACTAAGAGGAGAGAACAGAAGAAGACGCTCATCTGCTCTGTCTCACTGGCGAGGGCCGCCCTGAGACTGTCAGAAGCGCGGGGGACACCCAGAGCCAGAACAAGCCTGGCCTGCCCCCGGATCCCAAGCAGGTCAAGCGATATGGGGCGGAAGCAGCTGTGCGCAGCTGGAGGGCCACCCAAAGTCCCTTGGGCACCTGGCGGAGAACCGAGGGTGGAAGATGGAGTCGGGAGGTTGCAGAGGTCCCAAAGGTGCTAGCTGGGAACGGACAGAGAGACCAGAAATGGCTGCGACGAGTGTGGTCATGGCCCGGAACCAAGCAAAAAGTTAAGACAGCTTGTCAGGAGTGGGATTCGAACCCACGCCTCCAGGGGAGACTGCGACCTGAACGCAGCGCCTTAGACCGCTCGGCCATCCTGACTGCAGGTTAGAATGGGTCCCGGCTCCTCTGGCTGGGGCCCGACGCGAACCCCTGTGCTCTCACCGGACCCCCCCACCCCCGCCCCGCCCCGCCCCGGTGCGCGGGCGGCCGGGATCAAGGACGGCAGACTCACCTGGCTGCAGCGCCCGGGGCATCTCGCCCACCCTACTGCGCCGCGCTAGGCTCGCCCGCCTGCTCCTTCTCGTGGCCTCACTTCCCCTCTCGGGCCTCCGTCCTGGCGCGGTTCCCGGCGTTGGAGGCCACAGGCAGCCTGTGCTCGGAGCTTTCAGCTCCACGGGTGTCAGGGTGGGGACGAGGACAGCTCAGGGTCCGCAGTTGCCGGCTGCTTCGTTGAAAGACGCGGTCCGTTCGATGCTGGGTCGGGCACATGCTAGGCGCCTTCATGGGCCAGGGCCACGAGGCGCATCGGTGTCCCCGCCGTCCTCGTTAGTATAGTGGTGAGTATCCCCGCCTGTCACGCGGGAGACCGGGGTTCGATTCCCCGACGGGGAGGTGACGTTCAACTTTTTGGTTGTTGCTGCAGGCCCGGCCCTCTGTCCAGCACTTTGCCCACGTGGGCCCCTCTTTTCGCCCTTAGGCCCTGCGTCAAGATCCTGGCCCCAATTTGTGCCAGATGTTCCCTAACATATGTTTCCCAGCCCTTCCTCCTTCAGGGGACTGTGTCACCACAGCCCAGCAAAGTCCTAACCTCCCACTGCAGTTTCTGTCACTAGGCCCGCCTATAGTGGCTTCGCAAATGTCTTCCTGGCGACGCGAGGCACAGCAACCCGGGCTGGTGAAAGGCGAAAGAGCGCCCTGTCGCTGCGGTTAGTGGCTCCTAGTGGAGGAAGGCGATGGCAACCCCGGGGACTCGGGCAGCTGCGCAGCGACAGCGCCCCCGAGAGGCAGTGGAGCAGGTGGGGGAGGGCACCTGCGTGGCCCCGGCCCGGGTGGTGCACGGGGACGTTGGTCCGTGACGCTGGGGCAGCGCATAGCTGCGGCAAGCGAGGGAGACGTCGGAGGGGGCGAAGAAAACGACAGCAAGGGTTCGGGCGGGCGGCAGCAATGGCGAAAGTCGAGACCAGCGTCCCAGAGCAGGGTTACCGGTGCAGCGTTGGTGGTATAGTGGTGAGCATAGCTGCCTTCCAAGCAGTTGACCCGGGTTCGATTCCCGGCCAACGCAGGCCTGACCTTTTTGCCAGGCTCCAGGGCCCTTCTGTCCCTTGCGCGTGCAGGACCTGCGACCTGGACCCTAGACGAAGTGCCTGCAGCTGCGTGCGAGTGTGGGTGAAGGGGACGCGCAGTCTTTTGAGATCCTCAGGCGGGAAGAGAGCGAGGCCACCTGAGCGGGAGCAGGCAAGGGGTAGCTGTACGTACTTGGGAAAGCGGGGCGGGGCGCTGGCGCCAGGGAAAAGCCGAGCGGGCAGCCTGGAGGCTCCTTTTGCAGGAAGAGCGGGAAACCGGTTACCGACATCACCGCTCCCTGGTGGTCTAGTGGTTAGGATTCGGCGCTCTCACCGCCGCGGCCCGGGTTCGATTCCCGGTCAGGGAAGTTTCCTTTTTTTCCTCCACTTTCAAGCGCGCACTCCTTTTAACCATCGCTGGGCACCTTCTCCCGGCCCCTGGGCTTGTCGAGGCGACTTGGCTGCCGTGCAGGTTCGGCCCCAGCACTGCCCGGCAACCGGCCCCTCTCCCAACCGTTGTTCTTGCTCGCCTGCAGCCGACCTTCGTCTCTGTAGCTCGCCTGGCCCCAAACCCGAGGCTCCCCGCCGTGGCTACCGGCAAGTCCTCAGATCCTCCCGCAGCACAGAGACTGCGGCGACAAACGTTGGGGAAGTCAGGTTACCCCTTGGGAAGAGAGTCCAGGGAGGCGAGTTGGAGCCCACGCTGCCGCACCTGGAGGCTCTTGCCATGAGCCCCCACCTCCGCGGCTTTACCGCAGTAGCTGCTCCTCCCGTGGGCAGACGGTGTCCAGGGACATCAGTAGCCCCAGGTGGGGACGGGATGTGGTAGAGAGGTGTGGAAAGGAATCTGGACACCACGTCCTGGGAGCTGAACCGCGGGACCGCAGCTGACGTCAGGCGGCAGAGATAGGGGAGGCGTGTGGGGAACACCCAGCAGCCAAGCTGGCGCCCCGAGGTGGAGGCAAACATGTGACCGCCGGTTGGACGCCTGGCCAACATAGTGTTTGACCTGCACCCCCAACGCTGTCCATCCTACCCCAAAGTGTCAAGAATGTGATGAGAGCCCCTCCCCGGGTCCCTGCCCGCCCTGTCCCCGCACATGCGCGCCACAGAGACCTGACTCCTACCACCGTCCAGCTCTGCACCACCATGCCGGACCTCGAGCGTCCAGCCAGGTCTCGTTTCCCCTCCCCACCCCGTATCCACCCACCCCCAGGTGACTGCCCCACCTCGGTCTCCTTCCTGCTCAAACTCCCTAGTCTGTGTGGGCAAAAGAATCTGACATCTGTCCACGCACTGCTTTCTTCCGAGGCTGAGGGCCCGGCTGGCCAGCGGCACCCACTTGCTGGCCACACACTGGCTGG
>PVIW01008731.1:0-58011 GCA_004026585.1 Noctilio leporinus | reverse complement strand
TGCATAGGTTCTTATGAATTGGTGTCTCAGGATTCTTTGGGTATAGTCCAAGTAGTGGAATTGCTGGATCAAAAGGAAGTTCCATTTTTAGTTTTTTAAGGAAACCCCATACTGTTTTCCACAGTGGCTGCACCAGCCTGCATTCCCACCAACAGTGTATGAGGGTTCCCTTTGCCCCGCATCCTCGCCAACACTTGTTTGTTGATTTGCTAATGATTGCCATTCTGACAGGTGTGAGGTGGTATCTTAATGCAGGTTTAATTTGCATCTCTCTGATGACTAGCGATGTTGAGCATTCTTTCATATGCCTCTGGGCCCTCTGTATGTCTTCCTCAGTGAGTTATCTGTTCAGGTTCTTTGCCCATTTTTTAATTGGGTCGTCTGTCTCCCTGGTGTTGAGTCGCATTAGTTCTTTATATATTTTGGAGATCAGACCCTTGTCTGAGGTATCATTGGCAATTCTGTTTTCCCATACAGTTGGTTCCCTTTGAATTTTGCTGATATTTTCTTTAGCTGAATAGAAACTTTTCAATTTGATATAGTCCAATTTGTTGATTCGTTCTTTGATTTCCTTTGCCCTTGGTGAAGTATCAGTAAACATATTTTTGCGTAGGATATCCGAAAGTTTACTGCCTATATTTTTCTCCAGGACCTTTATGGTGGCACTGCTTATGTTTAAATCCTTTATCCATCTTGAGTTTATTTTGGTGTATGGTGTAAGTTGGTGGTCTAGTTTTATCTTCTTGCATGTTGCTGTCCAGTTCTCCCAACACCACTTGTTGAAGAGACTGTTTTTACTCCATTGGATGTTCCTTCCCCCTTTGTCAAATATGAGTTGACCATAGAGTCCTGGGTTAATTTCTGGGCTCTCTATCCTGTTCCATTGATCTATATGACTATTCTTATGCCAGTACCAGGCTGTTTTGATGACAGTAGCCTTGAAGTATTGTTTGAAGTCCGGTATTGTGATTCCTCCTATCTTGTTCTTCTTTCTTAAGATTGTGGTGGCTATTTGTGGGTGATTTTGGCTCCATATGAATTTTTGAAGTATTTTTTCTATTTCTGTGAAGTCTGTCATTGGTATTTTAATTGGGATTGCATTGAACATGTAGATTGCTTTGGGTAGTATGGACATTTTAATGATGTTAATTCTTCCCATCCACGAACATGGTATATGCTTCCATTTATTTGTGTCTTCCTTGATTTCTTTCTTCATTGTTCTGGAGTTTTCTGAGTACAGGTCTATTACCTCCTTAGTTAAGTTGATTCCTAGGTACTTTATTTTTCTTGTTACTATGGTAAATAGAGTTTGTTTTTTCGCTTCTATTTCTGTTGTTTCATTATTGGTATACAAAAATGCTTTTGATTTCTGGATATTGACTTTATACCCAGCTATTTTGCTAAATTTGCTTATTAGGTCAAGTAAGTTTTTGGTGGAGCCCATCGGGTTTTGTATGTACACTATCATATCATCTGCAAATAATGACAGTTTGACTTCCTCCTTTCCGATTTGGATACCTTTGATTCCTTTTTCTTCTCTGATGGCTATAGCTAGAACTTCCAAGACAATGTTGAATAGAAGTGGAGAAAGTGTGCAGCCTTGTCTCGTTCCTGATCTTAGGGGGAAAGCTTTCAGTTTTTGTCCATTAAGTATGATGTTGGCTTCAGGTTTCTCATAGATGGCCTTTATGATGTTGAGGTATGCTCCCCCTATTCCCATTTTGCTGAGGGTTTTTATCATAAATGGTTGCTGCTCTTTATCAAATGCTTTTTCAGCATCTATAGATATGATCATATGGTTTTTATCTTTCAATTTGTTGATGTGGTGTATTACATTGATTGATTTACGAATGTTGTACCATCCTTGCATCCCTGGGATGAAGCCCACTTGATCATGGTGTATGATCTTTGTAACATACTGCTGAATCCGATTGGCCAATATTTTGTTGAGAATTTTAGCATTTATGTTCATTAGAGATATTGGCCTGTAGCTTTCTTTCTTAGTTGGATCTTGTCCTGGTTTTGGGTTTAGAATAATAATGAGGAGGACAGGAGTTAGTTCTTCTTTGAATGTTTGGTAAAATTCATCTGTGTAGCCATCTGGTCCAGGGCTTTTGTGCTTTGGGAGATTTTGGATTACTTCTTTAATTTCACTAGCTGTTATTGGCCTATTCAGGCTTTCTGCTTCTTCTGGGTTCAGTTTTGGTAGAGTATACCTTTCCTGAAATGTGTCCTTTTCATCCAGGTTGTCATATTTTTTGTCATAGAGTTGTTTGTAGTAATTTCTTACAATCTTTTGTATTTCTGAGGTATCAGTTGTGATTTCCCCTATTTCAATTCTGATTCTGTTTATTTGGGTCCTCTCTGTCTTTTTCTTGATGAGTCTGGATAAGGGCTTGTCAATTTTGTTTATTTTTTCAAAGAACCAGCTCCTGGTCCTGTCAATTCTTTGAATTGTAGTTTGAATCTCTGAGTTCTTTAGTTCTGCTCTGATCTTGATGATTTCCTTCCTTCTACTTGCTCTGGGCTTTGTTTGTTGTTGCTCCTCTAGTTCTTGTAGCTTTGTGGTTAGGTCGTTTTTATAAACTTCTTGTAACCTTTTTTGGAAGGCCTGTATTGCTATCAATTTCCCTCTGAGAACTGCCTTTGCTGTATCCCATAGGTTTTGGGCTGTTGTGTGTTCATTGTCATTTGTTTCCAGAAACTTTTTGATTTCATCTTTGATCTCATTGTTGACCCCTTCATTGCTTAAAAGCATGTTATTCAGTCTCCATGAGATAGAGAATTTTGGGGTTTTTCCCTTGAGATTGGTTTCTAGTTTCAAGCCATTGTGATCTGAGAAGATACTTTGTATGATTTCAATTTTCCTGTATTTGTGGAGGCTTGTCTTGTGACATACCATGTGGTCTATCTTGGAGAATGATCCATGTGCATTTGAAAAGAATGTGTATTTTGCTTCTTTGAGGTAAAAGACTCTGTATACATCTGTTAGGTGCATTTCCTCTAGAGTGTTGTTCAATGCCACATCTCTGGGGTTTTTTTGTTTGGAAGATCTGTCCATTATTGATAGTGGGGTATTAAAATCCCCTACTATTAGTGTGTTGCTGTCTATATCTTTCTTAAAGTCTTCCAAGATTTTCCTTATATATTTCGGAGCTCCTATGTTGGATGCGTATATGTTTATCAGAGTTATTTCTTCTTGATGGATTGTTCCCTTAAGTATTAGGAAATGTCCATCTTTTTCCCTTTTTATGGCCTTCATTGTAAAATCTATTTTATCTGAAATCAGTATTGCTACTCCAGCTTTTTTTTCATGTCCATTTGCTTGATACATAGTTTTCCATCCCTTCACTCTCAATATGTGTCAATCTTTTGTTCTGAGGTGGGTCTCTTGAAGCCAGCATATATGTGGGTCATGTTGTCTTATCCATTCGGCTACCCTATGTCTTTTGATTGGTGCATTTAATCCATTTACATTTAAGGTGATTATTGATTGATACTTATTCATTGCCATTTTCTCCCTTTGTGTCTGTATTCCTCTTTGGCTTTCTCTGTTTCTTCATTTTATTTGTTTACTTATTTTTACAGCAGACCCGTTAGCATTTCTTGCAATGCTGGTTTGGTAGAGATGTATTCTTTCAGTCTTTTTTGTCTGGGAAGCTCCTTCTTTCTCCTTCTATCTTGAATGAGAGCCTTGCTGGGTAGAGTATTCTTGGTTGCAGGCCTTTGTTTACTATGACTTGAAATACTTTTTTGCCATTCCCTTCTGGCTTGAATTGTTTCTGTTGAATAATCATTTGATAGCCTTATTTGAGCCCCTTTGTATGTTATTTGTCTTTTCTCTCTTGATGCTTTTAGGATTCTCTCTTTGTCTTTGAAATTTGCCATTTTAATAATAATGTGCCTTGGTGTTGATCTGTTTAGGTTGATCCTCATTGGGACCCTCTGTGCTTCCTGAACTGGATTCATGTTTTCACTTCTCATGTTAGGGAAATTTTCTATCATGACTTTTTTGAACAGGTTTTCCACTCCTTGTTTCTCTTCTCCTTCTGGTATCCCTATGATACGGATATTGTTACATTTCATGTTGTCCTGCAGCTCTCTTAAACCCTCTTCAGTCTTGTTCAGCCTTTTTTGATTCTCTTGTACTGTCTTGGAGTATTTGTCTACATTATCATCCAACTCGCTGATCCGGTCCTCTCCTTCCTCTAGCCTACTGTTGATTCCTTCTACTGTATTCTTCAATTCAGAAATTGTATTCTTCATTTTCTCCTGGCACTTACTGATAGTTTCCATGTCCTTTTTCATGCTGTTGTAGTTCTCAGTAAGTTCCTTGTAACTTCCCTGGAGTTCTTTGTAATCTTCCTGGAGTTCTTTGTAATTTCCTTGGAGTTCTTTGTAGTTCCCCTGGAGTTGTTTACAGTTTTCTTTGATGTGGCTGAGCTCACTGAGCTTCTCTATCATCATTCTTTTGAATTCCTTATCTGATATTCCAGGTGCCTCTGTTTCATCTTGTGTTCTTTCTGGGGATTCTTCCTTTCCTTTTGGTGATGGACTGATTCTTTTTTCCCCCTTTTTGGGTGTCTGTTCTTGCTTGCTCTTTATTTATTTATTTATTTATTTATTTATTTATGTTCTTTCCTTGGGTTAACCTGCTTTGCTTCCTTGCCTTAGTTGAGCACCCTTCTGTGATAGGAGATTTGTGGAGTTCAATGTTGCCATCTCCCAGATTTTCTCCACTTGCTGTTCTTGGTGTATCCTTTATTTGGGCTGTCTGGTTGTATTCTGGGCCTGTGGGCTTTTAGCAGAAACAAAAACAAAAACAAAAAACAGAAAACAAAAACCAAAAACAAAAACAAACCAAAAAAAAAAAACCAAAAAACAAAATATCAAACCAAACCAAACCAAACCAAAAAAAAAAAAAAATTGCAAAAAGAAAAAAGAAATAAAAATGATAATAATAATTAGATGAAAGGGTTTAGATGGCTGTTCACCCTTAATAATTCCTAACTGGTCCAGATGAAGCCTGGACATGAGGGCTTTTAGCAGAGGAAAAAAAGAAAGAAAGAAAGAAAAAAGGGAGAAAGTCACAAGAGAAAGAGAAATCAATATTAATAAAGAAAAGGTTTAGGTTTCTGTTCACCCTTTATGGTCTCTGTTTGGTCCAGGTGGAGCTAGGACCAGTGGGTTTTATCAGGGAGAAAAGAAAGGAGAAAGAAAGAAAGAAGAAGGAAAAAAAAAAAAAGGATGAGGGGAGAAAGTCACAAGACAAAGAGAAATCAATATTAATAAAGAAAGGTTTTAGCTATGTGTTCCCCCTTCATTATTTCTGATTGGTCCAGGTGGAGCCAGAACCTGTGGTCTTTACCAAGAAGAAAAGGAAAAGACAAATTAAAAAAAAAAAAAACAAAAAAAAAAACAGGAAGGAAGAAAAGAATAAAGAAAGGGTTTAGAAAGGCTGGGGAAGGGAGGAATACTTAGATTGAGGACTGGGAATGCATTATAGCCACAGAGTGAATAGACTTTAATTCGAGAGTAGGGGGAGGGTCTTGGGTATTTAGGTGGATTGAGGTATGGTGGGGATTAAGAATATGTTAGGAGTAACTTTTGCAAAGGATATGTTGGGGCTTAATAGTTCATATTGCTCTCGGTATAATTCAGGTGCTTGAGATTGGCAACAATCCCTTTCCTGATGCTCCCTCTTTTTCTTGGTCAGGACTTTACAGTCTATAGTCTATATTCTAGCTGGTCTTGGCGCGGTCTTGGCACGTGGCAGGGCCTCTGATTGTCACAGTAGGGCAGATTCTGAGTGTCTGCCCCCAGGTAGGCTGGGCCTTCCGCAGCCTGGCTGGGTTTTAGGGCTGCCGGTGTTCTGCAGCCTGCAGGGAGCCCCCTCCCACTCCTGGCGGAGGTTCCTGCCCAGGACGCACACCCAGCACTTCTGCAGGGCAGCCCACAACTTTGTTGGTCCCTGTGATGACTGGCCCCACCCGGGAGGAGGCTGGGCCTGTCAGTCAATACTGTCCTGGGTCTGCCTACACTGCCCCGCCCTTCTGGGGGGGCACCACGCCTCCAAGCCAACCAGCTCTCCTTGGAGTCCTTTACTTGGCCTCTGTGATGAGCCCTTCCCAGGCGTGGGCGGTGCGACCTTTGTCTCTGGCAATGGTGGGTCAGTTACCCCTGCCACTATTTCCGGCTCGCCGGCTTGCTGTTTGGAGTTTCCTGCAGAGCCTGGGGGCCTGTGTGGTTGCGCAGGGCTGGGCCTCCCCCCTAGCAGGGGCCTCTAGCTACTGTTTCCCCATTGGCCCAGCAGCTCCGTTTTCGGCCCTCTCGCCGCCCCGCTGGTGCACTTTCCGCTCCCCTGCTCCAGCTTCCTGCAGGACTCTTCTCCTCTGCCCCTAGCCCCACACGGAGCCTCCTCTTCCTGTTGCCGGAGTGAGTCTCTCACACAGTCCCTCCCCTGCAAGAGTTCAATTCCGCGTTCCCTAAGGTGTTTGCCCTCGCCACCTGCACTTCATTGTTGAGACTTCCAGTCACCAGGGAGCCGGAACTGGCCCCAGTCAAAAGTGCCCCTCTGGGCAGAGCCGCCCCTGCCCAGAGCCGACCTGGGCCTGCTGGCAGGTCGGTCGGGAACGCCTCACCTACTGTCCTGCTGGCCTCCTCTGCCTCTGAGCTGTGCTCCCCTGTGTCCAGATGCTGCCTGCTCCAATTCCTAGGGTCCTGAAGACGTCTCACGCTCCCTATCCTGTCCTCTAGCTGCTTTGGTACTAGAGAACACCATCAGCACTGCTCTCTACTCTGTCACCATCTTCCCTCCAGTATCATTACTTTTTCAAACAGGGTTTCCATTCCTTGTTTCTTTTCTCCTTCTGGTATCCCTATGATACAGATATTGTTGTATTTCATGTTGTCCTGCAGCTCTCTTAAAACCTGTTCATTCTTGTTGAGCCTTTTTTCATTCTGTTGCACTGTCTTGGAATAATTTTCTACATTGTCCTCCAGCTCATTTATCTGATCCTCCACTTCTTCTAACCTACTGTTGGTTCCTTCTACTGTACTCTTCAATTCAGAAATTGTACTCTTCATTTCCTCCTGGCTCTTACTGAGAATTTCTATGTAGTTTTTAATGCTGGTGTAGTTCTTATTAAGTTCCTTGTAGCTTCCCGGGAGTTCTTTGTAGTTCCCCTAGAGTTATTTGTAGTTTTCTTTGAGCTAGCTGAGCTAATTGAGCTTCTCTATCATCATTATTTTGAATTCCATATCTAATAGTTTGTTTGCCTCTGATTTAGTGATCTTTGTGGGGATTCCTCCTTTCCTTTGGTGATGGACTGATTCTTTTTTCCCCATGTTAGGTGTCTGTTGTTGCTTGTTTTTATCTTGGATTAATCTGCTTTGATTCCTTGCCTTCATGGAATAGCCTTCTGGGTTAGGAGATTTCTGGAGTTCAGTGTTGCAGTCTCCTAGGTTTCCTCAAGTTGTTGCTCTTGGGGTGTCCTTTATGTCATTAACTTGGGCTGTCTGGTTGTATTTTGGATTTGTTGTATGTGTTGCTCCTTTCCCTCCAGTTGGCTGACTGAGAGACACTCCTTCTATCATGTCTCATACATTGTTTTTGATCTGCTCTTTAGGGATTAATAGTTCATGTGGCTCTCGGTGTAACTCAGGTACTTGAGATTAGCAGCAATCCGTTTCCTGAATCTCCCTTTTTTCTTGATCAAGTCTCTGCAGTCTACAGTCAAGCTGTGTGGTCTTGGATTGGCATGACCTATGGCTATCACAGTCAAGGGCTGATTCTGAGTGCCAGCCCCCAGGTAGGCTGAGCCTCCAGTAACCTAGCTGGGTTTCTGCACTGCTGGTGTTTTGAGGCCCTCCTTTCTCTCACTGGTTTTGTGTGAAGACCTGCAGGGTACTTATGTGGTGTCAATGGTGACTCCGCCCTCTCCAGCTACTCAAGGAGGTTTCTGATTGCTATGGGCACCTGGCTCCAATGGGGTGATGGGTGGCCTGCCACTTTGTCTGCTCATGTGATGGTTAGCCCTCCCCTTCCAGCTCTTCAGGAGGTATCCCCTGTCTGCAAAGAGCACCTGGCTCCCTGGGGGTCCCGCAAGTCATTAGCTTGCAATGACTAGCCCTCCAGGCAATTCAGCTCTTCCAGGAGGTTTTCACTACTGCCTCTGCAACGCACACCTGAGTCCCCAGGAGGCCTGCAGTGCAGTCTGCCAGTAAAGGCTACCCCTCCCTCTCCAGCTCTTTGAGGAGGTGTTAGTCACCTGCAACGGGTGTGCCAGTTGCACCAGCAGCAAATTCCTGGCACACAGTTTCAAGTTTTCATGGGAGCCTGTGTGATGATGTGGTTGCCTAGGGTTGGGCCTCCCTTCTTAATAGGACTCCAAGCTTCCCCCTCCCCAGGTGGTGCAGCAGCATAATTTTTGGCCCTCTCGCTACTCCCTTGGTGCACTTCCCTTGCCCCTGCCCCTGCTCCTGCTCCCCTTGGGTCTCTCCTCCTCTTCCTCTTCCTCTTCCTCTTCCTCCTCCTTCGACTCTGGAAGACTCTGGAATCGGGAGGCACTTCTCTCTCTCAGCCTTTGGAATGTAGATCTCACAGTCCCTCCCTGCAGGAGTTCGATTCCTCAATCTTCCCGAGTTTTCACTCACTGTCCAGACTTTACCGATTTCTAGTCACTGGGGAGCCTGAAGCTGTCCTTAGTTGGAGCCGCCCCTCTGGGCAGAGGCACCACTGCTCAGATTTGGTGTTGGCCTGCCAGTAGGCTAGTTCCAAACTATCTCACCTGCTCTCCTGTAGATCTCTACAACCTCTGGGCTGTGCACCCCTGAGTCCAGATGTTTACAGCTCGAATTTGTAGGGCCCTGCAGATGTCTCATGCTCCCTACCCTATCCCCCAACTGCTCTGGCACTCAAAAGCACCTTCAGCACTGTGCTCTACTCTGTCATCATTTTTCTTGAGTATTGGTTTTCAAAGCAGCAGGCAGCCAGACCTACATTCAGTTGCAGATTTGATGAGCCATCCAGGAGCAAGTGGATAACCACAGGTAAGTCCCTGGATATCAGAAGGGGTTTCCCAAGCTATCTGTGGTTGTCCAACCCCATGAGAGAACTTGGGAGTCCCTAGCAGCTGCTGAGTGATTTTACTTGGGGACTGGCCTTTGCTCTCTTCTGGTCACCAGCATGTCAGTTCTTATGCCCAAATGGATCAAGAAAACAGGTTATTGGTGGGCTGATGAGCCCAAAGTGGATAAAACCCTGGTGTGTACAACCCAGTAGCCTCCAGCTCCACATTGTGGGTGGGTTCTTTGATCTATATGGGATTCCATAGAAATCAATAGGCACTGCATGTCAATAGGTATAACTCAGTGACTCAGAAAAACTCCAGTTCCCCTAGCATGTGATTTGGAGTGTGCTTTTGGTATTCTGGTTTATGGATTTCTTGGTTCTAAGTATTTGTTCTGTTTGGGAGCTTTCTAAGAGCTCTCATCTGTCTGAAATAAAACTCTGATTGCAGGTCTTTGCTTATTTTTTTATTATTTTTTTTATTTTTTAAGGACTTGGCTTGCCCTTTGCTGTTTTGTTCCCACAAGGAATCCCCTGTCTTTGTCATCTTGGTAACTTGGAAATTAGGAGTTTTGCTGGATTAAATTGCAAAAATGATTAAATATATATAGATATCTTGAAATAATAGGACACTAAAATATCAATTGATCTTAGTGTGCCTACTTTGGCTTCTTATTACAGAGAAGCTAGAAAATGGATTTGAATCTGTTAATTAATATACTTATATACTTGTATTTTATTTGAAGTACATCTCTTAAAAATGTGGTGTTTTCCAATAGAAAAACATTTATAAATGTTATAAATGTATTCATAAAAGTGTCAACCTAAAGAATGCTAGTTACTTACTTTTAGTTGTCACTATAAGTCAACGTTTCTAAGAATTAAGAATTTTAATTAAGTTGGAAAGAAACAGTATGGTTTGGTAATAGAAGGTATAAAATACCTTCTATTTTTTATTGAAGAAAAAGATTAAAATAATGAATTCTAAAGGTTATTTCTGAATATGTTAAGAAGAAACAAACTAAAACAAAAAGGACTGTGTAAATTTCAGGAAGACCATGTAAGTCACAGAGGATTTATGTACAAGACAGAGTCTGTGCAAATTAAAGAAGGTATATGAAGGGAGATCTTGAGAGGTGATATCAATGCTGTCAGTCACAGATGACAGAGGCCTTCAGAAAGATCTCTTAGCCCTGTTGCCTGCTCAACTATCCAAACACACACAGTTTGGTGGGCTCAAGATCCACTGTTTGTGAAATGATACTGAACTAGGTGTCTATGGATTCTTTGAGATCAAACACTGACATCCATGTAAATTGGCTTCAGGAAAACAAGATGCTCAGCTCTTCTTCCAATGTGGAATGAATAAGTGAGTGTGTAAAATGTTGGTAGTCTACCCAGTTATGGCCATTTTAGACATAATGACAGAGAAATAATCACTAAAAAATTATGTAAAAAATACATATGGTCACCTTTGGATTGCCAGCCAAGCATTAAATTAGCCACTTCTTAGTGTCCTGATCCATTCTCTCTTCCCTACTCCCAAATGAAAAAGGTTTATTTCAAATACAGTATGGGTCCCTAACTGGCCAGTTCTTCACAAACCACTGAGGTAATGTTTATTCAACTTTACATTTTAGCAACTACTTATGACCAGTACTTACACTTTTCAGAAACTGCCCTGCCATTATTAATGCCACAAAACCTAAAAGTCATCTAAACTTGTTAATCTAGACAAAACACATGGGCAACTCCAAACCAGTATGCATTACTCTGTCTCTGAGTTTGTTCAAGTATAATGAACCTTTAACATCAACTTAGATTTTTCAACTCTCATCACAAGCCTCCTGGTAATTATAGTCAATCATCAAGTTGAACTCAACCAGAGAGAGAGCATAACAGGAAATTGGGGGGAAATTTTAAAAACAAAACCAAAACAAGAGAACAACTTCTGACAATTTTAAGAAAGATTTAGAAAAAAACTAAAGCTTGTTCCAATATAAGACAATGAAAAGACCATAGGGCCATGCATCTGGCATACTGGCCACTTCTGCTTCGACAGATAAGGGTCAGGCCCCCTTTGGGCTGAAACCAGCATTACATCAGCCAGGACCTCTCTCTCCTCCCACTGGAGCACATCAGCCAATCATCAGCCTGTTACTGGCTACACAGTTAATGATCTGTTAGTGCCCACACTTTTCACTTTGTCACAACAACTGCACTGCAGCTGGAGCACAGCTGGCCTCTCGTTTTCCAGCCCTATAATTTAGTTTCACAGCTTTGGAGACAAGAGGAAATGGCAGGGTGCCCCAGAGCCCCCACACTTGCTTCAAAAATTAGTTTTGTGCCATGCTATATATATACTCACAAGTATTTTAGGCAAATAGTGTAGGCAGGTCATGCCCATATGGGCACAAAGCACTGCTTACTGTGGGTTTCTTTCTGGCAGGGGCAGTCGGGTTTATATGAGTGAAGCATACCTCTGTGGATTGTTAGGTTGGTATCACTATGTGTATGTGTGGTACCTTGAAAACTGTTTGTAAAAAATATTTGTTACAAACGAGCATAAATCCTGCCTTCAAACTAAGGTGGTTGGAGAACACTATCACACACTGAAGCAGATGCCTTGGAAATCATTATGGTTGCCTCCTGGAGGATACCCAGCCTTGCAGATGAGCTAGTTTGACTTCCTAGCTTCACTTGGGAACTTTTTAAACACTGATGGTGGCATGGAATGAAAGTGTCCTTACCATTGAAAGCATCTCAGCTGAAAATCCAACCATGCATCGTATATCCCAGATAGATTTGGGCTTTGTGGTAATCTGCCTCAAGTATACGGGCTGGATGGAACCTGGACACAAGGGCCTAAATTCAGTAATAAGGAGAAGGCAGGAACCATGGAAGACAAAAGGTTTGGAGTTATAGGGAAGGGGTGTGAAGCAGCTGCCCAAGGGAATGGAGATTCTTACAGGGTTTTGTTGGAAGTTCTTCCATGTCATATGCCACATGTCTTCCTTTGCCATGTCTCCTTCAGCAATGCCTGGTTTTTTTGGGGAGCTAAATCTTCAGATTCAGACAACAGAGTACTGGATCTGCTGACAGACGGCCTTGAGGCAGAGACATTCCTGGGCCCAGCCACACTCAGGTCAAAGAAGATACCGAGTGTGGGAACATCAAAAATTCCACTCACAGCTTTTGAAAGGTGTCCTCACCCAGCAATTTGTGTTTCCTCAGAGAAGTAATAAATAAAGCCACTTCACCAATTATTCAGTCTCAAACATGGAACTAAAGCTCTCCACTTGCTGAGACATCATTCACTTTTTTCCTTTCTATAATTTCATCCCAATCAGCCAATAAATGTATCATAATTTCTCCTATTAAAATAAAAAATACCTCTTTGATCTGTATCTCCCAATGCCCATCATAACATTTCTCAGCTCCTTCTACAGTCAAGCTACCCACCAGATTCATCTTTTTATACATTCTTGGATGTCTGTCCTCCTGCACCTGACCAACCCCACCCCATCCTGCTGTCTCATCTGCAGCTCACCTGGAGCTGCTTTTCCAAGCTTCCTAATGATATCCACATAACTTAATGCACTTGACCATGCTTGGGCCTAAGTTCACCCACAGTCAATAATTAAAAATACTGAACATTCCCACATTCTTTATTTGGTTTCCAGGACACTATCTATAGCTGCCTGGTTTCCCCTCCTGCCTTTTGGTGGGTCTTCTGATCTAGTCCCCCATCATCTCCCTAGTCTGGGGGATACAATGACCTGAAATTCAATCATTGAACAACACCTAGTCCCATGTATTCAAATGTCATCTGAATGGGATACTCCAACTTTGTATTCCCAATGTAAAGTTCCAATCCTATACTCAAGGCCATATATAACTTGCCACCTTGCTATCTAGGCCTTTATGTTTAATAGGATGTCTGACACTGAGCTTTCTGGCTATTCCAGAGCTCCTCCACCAGGCACTAACCTGGAATGGGTTTTTCCTCTCCTCCTTCAATCTTTGCCTATACACCACTTCCTCAGTGATCAAACCACTTAAATTCAAAACTTTCTCCATTTCATACTCCATACATGACTGCTTTTTCTCCATGGTATTTATGAGCCCCCAAATACTACATATATTACACTTATGTATGCACTATGCTCCTGCCATCTTATTCACTGCTGTATCTCTAGCACCTTGAACATTTACCTGGTATACAATTAAATGCTGACTTTATCGAGCGAATAAAAAAAGAATAAGCAAATTAATGAACAAATTTGGAAAATGGGCCCTAAAGAAAGTTCAAGATGCTGTGATAACTTGTAATGAGGATCTTATCTCAACTGTGGTTAAAGCAAGTTTTCCCATGGCTGTGACATTTAAGCACAGTCAAAAGGAAAAGAAGATAGACAGGTGCTTCTCAAAAATATCAAGGTCATCAAAAGCTAGGAAAGAATCCCACTTGATCATGCTGTATAATCTTTTGAATGTATTTCTGGGTCTGGATTGCCAATATTTTGTTGAGGGTTTTAGCATCTATGTTCATCAGAGGTGTTGACCTGTAGTTTTTCTTCTTTGTTGTGTCTTTACTTGGTTTTGGAATTTGTACTGGCCTTATAAAGAGAGTTTAGTAGTCTTCCCTCTTCTTGAATTTTTTGTAATAGTTTAAGACAGGAGTTAGTACTTCTTTAAATGTTTGGTAAAATTTGCCTGTGAAGCCATCTGGTCCAGGGCTTCTATGTGCCTGGAAAGGTTTTTTGTCCTGTTTGTTTTGTTTTGTTTTGTTTTGTTTTATTATTATTTCAACTTCACTAGTTGTTATTGGTCTATTCAGGTTTTCTGCTTTTTCTTGATTCAAAGTCAATATTCAGAAATCAAAGGCATTTTTGAACACCAATAGTGAAATAACAGAAAGATAAACTAGAAAAAAAAATCTCTGGGACGATAGCAACAAGCAAAATAAAGTATCTAGGAATAAACTTAACCAAAAAGATATAAGACTACTACTCAGAGAACCATAGAACACTGAAAAAAGAAATTAAGAAAGATACAAATAAATGCAAGCATATACCATGTTTATGGATTAGAACAATTAACACCATTAAAATGTTTATACTACCCAAAGCAATCTACAGATTCAGTTTGATTTCTTTTAAAATATTAGTGACATATTTCATAGATCTAGAATAAATATTTTAAAGATTTATATAGAATCAAACAAAAACCAAATAGCCCCAGCAATCTTGAGAAAGTTGAAGGGATCACAATACCTGATATCAAACTATACTACAAGGCCTCTGTTATCAAAGCACCCTGGTACTGGCATAAGAACAGATACATAGATAAATGAAACAGAATAAAAAGCCCATAAAATAAGTCCATGTCTTTATGGTCAATTAACATTTAACAAAAGGGGCAAGAGCATACAATGAAGTATAAATAATCTCTTCAATAAATGGTATTGGGAGAACTAGACTGGTACAAACAAAAAAATGAAACCAGACCACCAACTTACAACATACACCAGAATAAACTCAAAATGGATAAAAGACTTAAATATAAACCATGACACCATAAAAGCCTTAGAAGAAAACATAGGCAGTAAAATTTTAGATATCCCACATAGCAACATCTTTGCTGATATATCTCCTAAGTCAAAGGAAGTACAAAACAAACAAACAAAAAAATAGAACTATATCAAATTAAAAAGCTTCTTCACAGCTAAAGAAACCAGCACCAAAATGAAAAGGGAACCAACCATATGGGAAAACATTTGCCAGTGATACATTGGGCAAGGGTTTGATCTCCAAAATATATAAAGAACTCATACAACTCAACACCAGGAAGACAAACAATCCAATTCAAAAATAGGCAAAGAATCTCAATAGGCACTTCTCAAAGTGGGACATACAGATGGCCCATGGACATATGGAAAGATGCTTAACCTCACTAGCCATCAGAGATGCAAATTAAAACTACAATGAAGTATCACTGGTAAGAATGACCATCATTAATAAATCAACAAACAAGTGCTGGCAAGGATGTGAAGGAAAGGGATGGAAAGTGCATTGTTGGGGGGAATGCAGACTGGTAAAGCCATTGTGAAAAACATTATGGAATTTCCTCCAAAGGCTAAAATGGAACTGTGTTTTGACCCAGTGATTCCACTGCTGGAAATATACCCTAAGAATCCCAAATCACCAATTCAAAAGAACTTATGCACTCTGATGTTCATAGCACCATTATTTACAATAGTCAAGTTCTGGAAACAGCATAAGTGCCCATCAGTAAAACCCCAACCTTTGTGACAGCATGGATGGAACTGGAGAATATTATGCTAAGTGAAATACACCAATTGGTGAAAGACAAATAACATATAACCTTGCCTGTAAGAACACAATGAACAACAAAAAATAATAGTAAGTGAAATAGAACCAGAGACACAGGAACAAAGAACAGGTTGATAGCAGCCAGAAGGAAGGGAGAAGGGGATAATTGTAGAAAATAGTGAAAATGACTCATTAAAGAACATGTATGAATGACCCATGAACATACACAAGTGTGGGGTTTAATAGTGAGAGTGGGCAGTGGGCTTTCAGAGGAGGGCTTAGGGAGAAAATTTGGGACAATTGTAATAAAATAACTAACAAATTTTGAAGTAGGGAAGCTGAGAAATGGTCAACACAGAGGAGCCTAAGGAGAGACGACAACAATGATGTCCTGAAGGAGGTTCCAGAGTAGGTAAATCACATTAGCAAAAAAAATAAGCGAAGTCCAGTAAAGTATAAATTTTAGTTAATAATATCTGTCTCATTAATTGTAACAAACGTACCCTAATAATATAAATGTTAACAACAGAGGCTCCCTAGGGGTACAATAGAAGGCACTGTATCTCTCTGCAACTCTTCTGTGAATCTAAAACATGTTTGGAAATTAAAGCTTATTTTAAAAAGAAAAAGAAACCAAGCTTACATCCCATCTCCTCCAGAAAGTCTCACTCAGTAAGTTTCACTTCTGTGACAAATCCTGTACCTGCAGCTGCTCTTGCTCCCAGCACTGGAGCTGCAAAGCCTATTCACACTGTCAATCTTTTTCCTGTTTTCAGGTCTCTGGGTTTGTTTTCCCTATTAAGGTGCATGCTCCTTTAAAGCCTTGGTGACACTCGCTCTGTCTTGAGTTTGCATTTAGAGTGTCAGCCCAGGTTTTTGTATACCATAGGTCCTTGATAATTAGCCTTGAGCAAAGCAATTCCTCTCTTTAGTTCCTCTTCTCTGGAGTTAGAACAGAGATAATGACACTCACCTTGATTAGGAGGGCATTTTCTGAGAAGAACTTAACCATAGAGTGGTTGCAAGAATTAAATAGAAGATTACATGTAAACACCTAAGGACATGAGAAATAGCAAATGTCCTCTGTGCTTCCTTCTACCATAGTTGGCTTTTTATTTCTCTTTTTCTCTATAAACAAATAAACAGACCTCTGTGATCCAACCAGTCCTAGTCTCTGCATGCAATCAATCACCAGGTCCTACACATTTATGTGTACTCATTTCTCTCTACCCCTAGTGTCACCATGCTCATCTTAGGCTATGTCATCTTCTCTGATACATGTTCCTTTCACACTATACCTTGTCTTCTTACAAACTCTCTGTCCAGTCCACACTGACACCTTAATGGTCTTTCCAACCTATACATCTATGTCATTCCCCTACTCAACACCCTTCCATATTAGGCCTAGGTTGAAAATCTTTTGAGGGTTCCCATTTCTCTCAGCCCATCCCCACTCACTCATCCCTCCTCATTACTGTGAGCCAGCTTTATTGGACTTTTCTCCACTTCTGCCACATTTTTTCCCCTATTTTCAACCCTAAGACCTTTATAGATGTTGTTTCCTTCTGCCTAGAAGTCTTTTCTCCCTTTTTCCTCCATCCTGTTTTTGCCAGAGTAATTTCGATCCTTCTCCAGACACTAGTTTACAAATGATTTCCTGAGGGAACCATTTCCTGAGATATAATACATATTCACCCAAACTTGGCTCATGTTAAATAGTACCCTGTGGGCCAATCTTGATAATGCAAAGTAAGATTCATCTTCTGTGTGTTTAATGTGACTCCACAAAGGACAGAGAGTTTTGTGTCTTATCTTAGGGTTTTGTTCCTGGGACCTGGTACAGTGGCTGGCATGTAACAGGCAGTCTGTAAACATGAGCTGAACAATTAACTGACCCAACCATTGATGGATTGTTCTTGTTCTGTCTACTTCTAGGTACAATGCAACAATGCTGACATTTATCCTGTTAATCTCTTTCACAATGCCTGTCTCCTTCTTTGAAATGCATGACTAAAAAAAAACAAATATTGAACATCTCTTCCCAGAATCTATGAAGATTCTTCAAGGATATTTGATTCATCTCACTTGTCTTTATTGACTTTTTACCAGGTAGGAACATGGTCCATCTTTATAGGAGCAAAGTGTTCATTGGCATAGAAATTATAATCATAGGTAATCACATTAAACATTATCCAATAAGAGGAAACAAAATGGATTTTATACAACTACCTTGTCAAGATTGAAGTCACAGAATATTTATGGTGCACAAGTGGCATATAAAGCTTGAAGCTGGTCTCTTTCAAAATGACGATACAATTTCTGGAGTACTAAAGTATTAGGAAAGAAGATCTTGTGACACTAATGAAAACATCCCTTTATTTTCCCCTGAATCTGTTCAAACTCCTGTGGTTCACTGAAGAAATTGCCCTATTAAGGCAATGATAGGGTCTATGCTTCCTTTAGCCAAGACACAGCTCCTATGGTTAATTAGTCTTCCTGGACTCTGGCTTCTTTCAATTTGGCCCAAATGCCTTGAGGGGGAATTTTCTTAAAATTTCTGATTCAGCTTTTCAGCTTCAATTGGGGAAGACCTGGTATTTTCTCAGATAAGATGTCTTCCTAACAACTGTTTTGTAGTCTGTCATCTCCAGTAAAATGAGATCATATGGGCTGAGTATCTCTATATCCAGAAGTGGTGGGAACCCTCTCTAAGCTCACTCTGAAAATCAACCAGACCATAAAATGCGGGTATGTGGGTTCAGGAGCATATGCATTGCAAGTGAGTGCATGTGCGTGTGCATGTGCCCGCATGTGTGTGTGAGAATATTCACATATTTGGTTTCAAACAATGAGAGAACTTTGTTACTAAGCAGATCTCATTCATATAGTGCCTTGATGTATGACCCAACAATTAGTGTTGAGAAAAAAATAGGTCTTTACTTACAAGATTCCCAACCTTGAGGGGACTGGGAGTACTGTTCTCTGATTGCACCCAGCACTTCCCTTGCCTCCCAAAAGGCTATCAAGCAAAACCAAGCCCAACAGTTTCCCATTTCTTAATAGTTAGTTCTCTCCTTCAGGATCTAGGGCATATTGTCTTCACCTCCATATAATAGTCCAGAAAAGCATGAGCCATATTACACTGGATCATGGTGAAATCCAGGAAAGGCACAAGTCCTAAGAGAATGTCCTCTCCATATGTCCTGAGTTCCAAGAGTCCAGATAGAGTCTGGGTCTGCAAGGCAGAGTCCTTGGTGGCTTGGAAGTTAGCTAGAGCAGGTGAAATCAAAGCATCATGCATGCTTTCTTACTAGCCCAGGACCTCATGGCTGAATCCTGACTAGGAAGTGCATAGCTACTTCTTCTCACATGGCTGCTACAACCTGCTTCATCCTGATCCTCTAACATAGTCCTTACATCATGCTTCTCATGGCAGTCAGGGGCCTTTCTTCATCCTTTTGAACTATAAGCCCCTTCTACATCCTCTCAAACTGCATGACCCCTTTTCCCACATTAGACTTCATGGCCAATGGAGGGGCTCTGCTTCATGCTTTTTAAACCTTCTTTCATGGATCCCCCTAATATTAAATGCTGACCCAGATCACCATTTGTACTTCACTGTTATGCAAAGTACCTTAAGCCATATCATTGCCCTTTTACCTGAGCAGCAGAACAGCTATTATTTAGCTATTAGCTTGCCATAGATAAGCAAAGTGCCCCAAAATCTGTATTATGTCCTTTCCCCATCCCCAAAACAATAGACTTGGGGGAATTTATGGATCCCCGCCCTGCTGTTATATCTTTGCTCTTGAGAGAACTCACCTTTTCTTTCAAAAAGCTATGGATTATTTTCAAGTTAGTTCTACCCTTCAACTTTTACTCAAAACAGTTTTTCTCTATGTAGGTTAGTCTGTATAATTTTTTCCAGGAATCTTTAATCCATCTTCCATGAGCGTTTTTTAAAGCTTTACTGGGCGCCTTTATATTTTCTGCAAATTGTGCATGTTTGTGGATTTGTGCAGTTTTGAGGAAAGCAAATGCTAGACTCTTAAATAGGTCTAGAACCATTCCTAAATTAAGAAAACCAAATTTAAATAAAAGGTAAAAAAGTGGTGGTCAGGAGCCCAATCTCTAGAGGTAGGTTGACCAAGACATTTAGTCTCTCTCTAAACCTCTGAAAAAAGAACAATAATATCTATCCCATCAGTCATTTGTAAGAGTAAGGAATTCAATACATGGGCAACACTATGAAAATGCAGAGGCACTAACAGTGTTTGGTAAGCAGTCAACACTAGTTAATATTATATTTATACAATTTTTTGCACCCTCCAAAGGAGCCATTGTCCATGTACCCATATTAGAGGCAAGGCCAGTGAGGCAATTCTCTAAATGTTGATCAGATTCAGGGCACCCAGTTTCTGCTGCCTGTGGAGCTGCCATCTATCCATAAATTGGAAGGTCAATAGTGAATTCTTAGCATCTTTTATTTTAAAAGTATAGGGGAACATTCTCCAAAAACCAGAGTTCTGAAAGAAATTGTTTTCTACCATGCCAAGTGTTCCCTCAGCTCTTTTAGGAGCCTTACCATAAAGCCAACTTCAGTGAGCACACTAGCCTTTGGAAATTACAGTGTACTCATGATTGCTCAACTTACCATAGCCCTTCAGAGCTACTTTTGGTAATAGTCTATTTCCAATGCACCAAGAGGTGAGAGGTAAAGTACTCAGTTTTGACTTACTTACCAACGTTAGCATTTGTCTCCTTCACCGAAGTGTGAGTATGTTTGGGTCAGAGACTCTCTTTAGACCTCCAGGTAGACCAGGTAGGCATTTTGTAGTTGCTGATGAGTTTGCTGTGATTCTGATTTCAACTGGGGATACCATATGAAAATTACCTAGATCCACTGCTTGCCTATTGTAACCATTGTAATTCTTTCATTTAAGGTACCTACAGACTCTTCAAACACTTAAATAGTTAATGTTCACATTTGAAAGCAATCTGCAGTAGACTGCACTATTTTCTCATAACTTTTTCTTCTTTCCTGCCCTTGTCACATTTCTTTGCAGGCACAGTAGACAAGCCCATTCCTGTGAGCGTGACTGGTGGACTTGGAAAGGGTCTTAATAATAATTACTTATATCCCTTAAGGATTTATTCAGCAACCAAAACCTGTTATGAACACTTCACATTAACCTATGTAATTCTCACAGTGTCCACATGAGGTAGAGACTGTTACTTTCCCAAGTTCACAGGAGCAGCAAGTGATGTAACAAAATATTGAAGTTAGGTAAAATGGGTGCAGATTACATGTTCTTAGCTAAAGAAAGCATTATACATCAATCTTGGTGCTGTCCCTCCCCTAGTCACACTGGGTCATTAGAAATTCAGAATAGGCACCTTCTTTTTGTTTTTTTATATAAGATTTTATTTCATTATTTTTAGAAAGAGGGGAAGGGAGAGAGGCAGAGAGGGAGAGAGGCATCAATGTATGGTTGTGTTTCACCTGCCTCCAGCCACAGACCTGACTGGAGACCTGGTTTGCAACCTGGTTATGTGCCCTGGCTGGGGAATCTAACCTGTGACCTTTGGGTTCGCAGGCCGGTGCCTTATCCACTGTGCTACCAGCCAGGGCAGAATAGGCACCTTCTTAAGTATGGAGTTCCCAGCATCAAAAGGCTATCTGTTCCACGTTGGGAAGCTCTGGTTGTCAGGAAGACTTTCTCCCTGATATAAAGCCTGAAGCAACATGAACTACACCTTCTTTACCCATCAGCCTATTAAAGTGACTGAAGGCTGTTTGAGTATCTCTAATAATGGTGTTCTCCCTCAAGCCTACAGAGACAACTGACCTTTTCCTCCCATGGCCATTAGGTTGACTAGAGACTATGTCTTTCTCATCATCAGTTTCTCCCAACATGACCTTGTCTGTACTGTTTATAAAAAATGCTTTAAATTAGGAAAGTTTGAAAAATGTAGGCTGTGTGATTATTATGGTCACTTGACAAATGCAGGTTGAATTGAATTAGCCACACCTACTGAAAAATGTTTGAGATTTCTAAGGGCAAAATCTCTTGAAATTTTTTTTTATTTCTTTACTGAATTTCAGGAAAGAAAAGTAGCAGACTCATTCCTCTGGTATCTGTAACTTTTAGCAGATAGTTAAAAGTAGTTTTTTAAAACCTAGTTCAACAAGAGGGAGAATCCCATGGGTTCATTCTAGAGAACCTGAAAGGGGCTCTTCCCAGAAACAGCATCAATTGTAACCATAGTTCAGTGGGTCCCACAACTGATACATGTCCTTGCCCTATGGAGGCCCCAGTCTATGTTTAAACAAGTTTACCAGGTCCATGGTCAGTTTTCACAAACTAACAAAGAAAGAGAAACAGAGAGAATTGATCAAAAAAAAAAAAAAAAAAAAAAAAAAACTACCCTTGCTTACTTAATCCCTAGTACTCCAAACACATAAAGAAGATAATTTTGGCACCATTTTTTGCCTCTAGGAAAATTTAAGTGATAATTTTAAATACTTACAAAGAAAAAGAGGAAATATATCTAGGTAGATAACAGCATGCTTTTGGGAACCAGACCAATAAGGATCCTAGTTCCATATCTTTCCTTTCTGAGATGAGTGTCTTTTTAAACTATTAGTTTAAACTATCTGAGACTATTAGTTTCAGTCTCAGGTTTCTCACAGACAAAACTAAGAAAATAATAGCACCCCTATAACGTTATTGTTTTAAGAGTTAAATGAAGTAAAATAATTAGCATAGTACCCATCCTATCCATCCTAGTTATTGTTATAGCCAATGCTTTTAAATTCAATCAGTAAGGGATAGAGCTGAATCCTTGTCCTCTTAAATGATTTTTTACTACTAAGTGGCAGCTGATTGTGCCACAGAGCCTGTTTTCATATTGGTCATATGGAAACAACATAAGTGGTCCTTTCTCCACACTATGAATAGATTCATGGATTTCAGCACTCTTGGGGACCTCAGCTTGTATTTAGAAAGCCAAGCTGTCTGCTGGCAAACTTTCAAATTCTATTCTTCATACTCTATCACAATAGAAAGACAGGCTAAAATTTGTTTATGAAATGATTATCATTTAGAAAACAAAAAGGAAGTCTACAGAATAAAGTCAATGGGCCCAAAATCTGTTCTTTGAAAAGATTTTTTTTAAATTTGCAAGCCTCTAGTCAGGCAAACAAGAAAAAAAGAGAAAAGACTAATAATCAGATATGAGAGAACATCACTACAGATAATAAAGGAATACTATGAACAACTTTATGCCCACAAATTTGATAACATAGGTGAAATGGGCCAATTCTTTGAAAGTCAAAACTTTCAAAATCTCACACAAGAAGAAATATACAACCTGAAGAGGCCTATACCTATTAAATATAATCAATCATTACTAACATTCCAAGACAGAAAGTACCAGCCTAAATGGGTTCACTGGTAAATTTTTCCCAAAAATTATGGAAGAAATTATACCAATTCTCTACAATCTCTTTTGGAATATAGAAATAGAAGAATAGTTACTAAATAATTCTATGAGGCCATCATTACCCTAATGTCAAAACCAATAAGATGTTACAAGAAAAATAAACTACAGACCAATATTTCTCATGTACATACGTGAAAAAATTCTCAACAAAAATTATCAAATTTTATTCAACAATGTATAAAAAGAGTTATATACTATGACCAAGTGGAATTTATCCCAACTAGCCAAAGCTGCTTTAAAATTCAGTTAATGTAATCCATCACATCAAACAATTTAAAAAAGGAAACACATGATTGTATCAATAGATGTAGAAATATCATTTGACAAAATTCAATACCCTTTCCTGATTAAAAAAAATACTTTTACTAAATTAGAGGGGAATTTCCACAACTTGATAAAGATTGTCTACCAAAACACCACAGATAACATCATACTTCATGCATGGTGAGGAACTTACAGCTTTCCCATAAGATCAAGTACAAGGTAAGGATATCCCCTCTCATTACTCTTTTCAACTATTTTTAGAAGCTCTAGACAAGGAAAGGGAATAAAATCCATACAAATTGGGAAGGAATAATAAAATTGTTTTTGTTCAAAGATGACAAGATCATCTATGTATAAAATTTGGAAGAATCTTCAATTCCCAGTCAGGGCACATGCCTGGGTTGCAAGCCAGGTCTCCAGTCAGGCCTCCAGCTGGAGGCAGGTGAAAGGCAATCATACACTGATGTTTTTCTCCCTTCCTTTCTCCCTCCCTTTCCCTTTCTCTAAAAATAATGATTTTTTTTTTTAATTTTTGAAAGAATCAATAAAAAGAAAACCCTCCTGGAACTAAAAAGCTATTATAGCAAGGCATCAATCTAACTAAATATGAACAGAAACTATTGAAGAAAACTATAAATCTCTGATGAATGGACTCTAAAAGCAACTAAATAAATGAAGAAATGTTCCATGTTCATAACTAAAAAGACAATGCTGTCACCCTGACCATGATGGCTGAGTTGGTTGGGCCTTATCTTACAAAACAAAGAGTTGCTAGTTTGATTCCTATTTGGGACACATGTCTGAGTTATTGGCCCTGTCCCTGGTTTAGGACCATAGGAGAGGCAACCAATTGAATGTTTCTCTCTCTTTCTCCCTCCCTTCCCCTATCTCTAAAAATAAGTAAATAAATACATCTTTTAAAAAGAACAGCATTGTCAAGGTATCATTTCTTCCCAATTTTATCTCAAAGCTATTCTATCATAATTTCAACAAGTTGTTTCATGGGTATTGACAAATAATTCTAAAGTTTATATAAAAAATCAAGAGACCTAGAATAGCCAATAAAATATTGAAGGAGAAAAATGTTGGAGGACTGACATATCCAAGTGCAAGACTACATATAAAGCAATAATAATTAAGACAGTGTGGTACTTGTGAAAGAACAGAAATACATCAATGGAACAGAATAGAGAGCCTAAAAATAGAGAACAAAAAAGAACTTATAGCTTCATAATTAAAATTATGTTTTACACTTAATGCTGAGCACAAAAATTAAGTCACAGAATCCCTAGGATGTGATTCTATTTATATAAAGTTCAAAACCTTGAAAAATTAAGCAATGCCTTCTTTAAGGATACAAATATCTGTGGTAATACTATAAAGTATGGTGATGCTATATACCCTTTGCAGGATAATGTAACAGAGTGGGGGAGGGGTGTCCAAAGTCCCCACAGCTCACAGTTTTAGGGATAGGGAAAGGAGAGTACAGCTTTTAAGATATGTTGCTTATCTATGGCAAGTTGATAACTAGATAATAGCTATGCTGCCCCCAGGCAAAAGGGTAGATGAAAGGTTCAAGATACTTTTCATAACAATGACACATGGGGCTCAGGGTCAGCACATAAAATTAGAGAGATCCATGAGAATAAAGGAAGACAGAGGCCACCAAGGGTGTAGATGAGGTAGGCTAGCAAGTCTGGTGTATAGAAAAAGAGAACTGTAATGTAGCAGCTAGGTAGCTTTGTAAGAAAGCTGGTCCATCGTGAAAGTGTGCCATGCTGAGAGAGTGAGTGTAGAAGAGAAGATAAGGTGCCATGAGCATAAAGTGGATTCAGCCATGCTGCCTATAGTGGAGTAACAGCTATACAGTTTGTAGTGAAGCTGGTTTGTGGTGAGAAGAAAGAGGCAATAATGCAGTTTGTAATCAGGATCTGGCCATGTGACCTGAGCTGGTAGGAATGCAGGCACACTGCTGCTTTGATCTTGCCTGCTCCAGTTGACTCTGAAACCACCAAGGACTTTGCCTTGCAGACCCAGACTCTACCTGATCTTTTGAAATTCAGGACATATGGAGAGGACACTCTCTTAGGAATTGTACCTTTCCTGGATTTCACCATGATCCAGTGTAACAAGGTACATGCTTTTTTGGATTATTCTATGGAGGTTGAGGACAACATGCCCCAGATCCTGAATGAGAGAGTTGACAGATAAGGGATGGGGAACTACTGGGCTTGGTTTTGGCTTACAGTCTTCTGAGAAACAAGAAATGTACTAGGTCTCATAGGAGAATAGGGCTCTGGACTAAAGTGCTCACAGCTCCTTCCAGGTTGGAATCTTGTAAATAAAGGCCTATTTTTCTCAATAATAATTGTTGGGTCATACACCAAGGCATGATGTGAATGAGCCATGCTTTGCTTCATAACAATAATATTGTAGTTATTTGGCTTGAGAAAGGGATTAAATAAGAGGCTCATGAGAAAATTCAAGGACAATAGTCCTCATATCTCAAACTAGGTGCTGTTATATGGATGTGTATTGAATCTATTGTTCATAATTTACAATATTTATAGTTTTGCATTTGCCAATAGTTAATATAAAACAACACAACAGTCTGAGGCTATGAAGTCCATTGTTTTTCATAAGAATTTCTCAAAGAATAGAGTAGGAAGAAAATTGTGAAGGAAAATACTCGAAGAGGATATAGCTAAAATGTGTTCAGAATTAAAGGAACTCACAAATTCTCAGTTTAAGGAATCATGGAAATTCAAAGTAGGATAAATAAATCCATGACTAGACAGGCATATTATAAGGCACCTTATGGACATCAAAGACAAAGCGGTCATCTTAAAAGGAATCAAAGAGAAAAAAGACTACCTACAAAGAAGTGGTGATTGTGCTGACAGCTAACATTACAAGAGCAGAAATAAAAGGCAGAAAACAACAGAAAAGTGTCTTTGAAGTGCTGAGAGAAATAACTATAACATAGGATTCTGTACCCAGTTAAGCAATTACTCAAGAATAAAGACTAGGTAAGACAGTTTTGGATAAACAAAAACCCCAACCATTTCATTATTAATGTAACTATTTAAGAATATATTCATGGAAAAAAGTAGGAGGAAAGACCAATATTCAAGGAGAAATGATGATATTATAAAATTTATGGTCAAATCTCATTTATCACCATTTAATATAGATTCTTAAAAAGTGAGAACTAAATCATCTGAGAAAAACAATTTGAAAAATAGAAATGGCTCATCAGAGTTCATGAGTTATAACATCCTTGATTGTTCAGTATCTCAAACGATGCAGCTATTGACTAACTTTGGACTTTTTTTATTTTAATCACTCATGTTAAAATTTTAAGGGCAGCTACTGGAAGAATATAAATATTCATATATAACCTCCAATCAATAAAAACTAGGGTTGTAACTGAGCAAACTGAGGCCTGGCCACATGGTGCCTTTACCCACAATTAGTGTTGAAAGAGACAGTTTTTTATTAACAGGATTCCAACCTCAAGTGGCTGAGAGCACTCCTTCTCAGAGTCCTCCTATCCCATGAGACCCAGTAATTCTTTTGCTTCCCAAAAGACTATAAGCCAAAACCATGCCCAGAAGTTCTCCATATCCTTACTTGTTCTTAAGCCAGTTGCTCAAATAGATCTCCGTCCTCTTTGAAATGTGTACTTGTGGGTTTCAGAGTAACCATCCTCTCACAGCAGCTCTCTCCTTCAGGACCTGGTGTATGTTGTCCTCAGGAAAACATATGCCATGTTACACTGGATCATGGTGGAGTCCAGGGTGGCACATATCCCAAGAGAGTGGCTCTCCATATGTCTTTCAGAGAAACAGAAGTCTACAGTTTAGCATTCCCAGGCACAGTTCAGCTCTAAGCATCTCCCACTAATCTGTGCTTGGTTAGGCAGATTCCTACACAGTTCCATCTGTTCTGCGGTGGTCTTCCTCTTACTCCATTCCTCATAGCCAACTGTCTATTCCCTTTCAGACTGTGTGGCTCCTTCTTACACCTTTTCAGCTATGTGGCTTCTACCTACCTTCTCTCAGCCCACCTTTATTTTAAATGCATGGCCCAGAACTTCCTATGTGACCTCATATCTCTGTCCCCTACTATAGTGTACTACTTTTGCCAGTTTGCCTATATCTTTTACCTTCTTTCTGCTGCCATCTTTAGTCATGGCAATAGTTCCCCATGACACAGGGGCATCTGCCTCTTCTGGCTATGTCACAAGTGATTATATACTCTTAAAGTCATGTATACCTCTTTCATATACCTGTATACCTTTTTCCCTGGGCTTCAGTCCTCTCCCTTTAAGAAAGGTGCAGCTATCAACTTGTTATTGCTATGCAAAGTATCTTAAACTTTTCCCTTCCCCCAATTAAGGGTTGTGGGGAATATATTCCTATTCTCAAGAGACTATACCCTGTTACCAGGGTATCAATAATATGTAAGAAGCAGGAAAAGAGAGTATGGAGAAATATAGAAAAACCAGGATTAGATAGCAGAGATGAAACCAAATATATAAGGAATTATAATAAAAATGGGATTAACTTTATAAAGGACAAAAAGTATCAGATTTGATTTTATCAAACTGTACTTGTGCAATAACTAACTCTAACCCAGCAATTCCACTTACATATGTGCACATGGGGGCATGTATGAGAAAGTTAATTGCTACACTGTTTGCAATAGCAAATATATTGGAGCCAATCTAAATGATTGTCACTAGAGGCATTGATTAATGCATTGTGGATTTGTTCACACAATGAAATGCTATTCTGCAATTAAAATGAGTGAGCTGGCTAGGGCAACATCTATCAACAAGAACTATTTCAAAACTGTAAGACTGAGGAAATCAAGTTGCAAAAGTATGCAGAGACTATCATACAATTTTTTCTGCATTTACAATTATGTAAAACAATACTAAGTATTGTTTTAAAATATAATCACAGAGAACAGAATACTAAAATCCTATATGAGAATACTAAACAATAAACTCAGACTACTATTTCCTTTGGGGGAGTAAGGAAGAGAATTGACATTAGAGAGGAGAACACAGGGCCTTCCACTATATTTATAATGTTTTCTTTAAATAAGATAGTAGAAATTATAAAATACAATAAAAATCTTTATGAAAAGGAGTAAGATACTTTAAACAACAAATTTTGGTGGAAGATACTCTATGTTTGATTATTACTATCACTTAACACTATATACTAAAGTATAGATATATTTACTAAAATTTTCTCCATGATTTAACTATTTTATACTAAAAATTTTAAATAAAGAAATATTATCATTAAAACTAAAGCTTAAAAGAGATTTTGCATTATTGTTGAATTCAGGGGGATTTTGTTTATGGAGTCCCTAGTATGTTCCATGATCTACAAGATATTATGTGCAATGAATGGTAAACCCAGAACTGTTTTTGCCATAAAAAATGTAACATAGTGGGAAAGATATAACATGATATATGATAGATGCATTAAAAGTAAACACAGGGCACTACAAAAAATATCTGCCAGAGTGAGTGTGGAAAAATAATTGATGAATAAAAAAAAAATTTACTGGGTGGGAAGGAAGCCAGAAAATTCACAGACACATGAAAGCTCACATATGACAGATGCTAAAGCAGCACTAGGAAATCTCAGTATGAAGAAAACTTTTCAGTAACATTAGGGGTCACAATCATTTCCTGGCTTGGAAATACAGCAGAGAGAGTAACACATAAGGATAATAGACAGGACAAGAGAGAAATCTTCTGGAATAAAGACCTTATGTTGTGGTCCGTGGAGAGAAACCTGACAGTAAATGAATCAAAAAGGAAAGAAAGAAAAGAAGAGAGAAAAGAAAAGAAAAAGGCATTGTGGTAGAAAAGTAGAAACACTACTCATAAAATTGTTCTCTACCAAGATGGCAGAGGAGTAAGTGGAGCTACACCAATCTCTTCCCAGGACCCTCTGGAATTACAATTTAACTGGGAAAAAAACATCTGGAATAACCAACAGAACACCAGCTGGAAAGAAGCCTTATAAACATGGACAAAACAGAAGAGGATGCTTCATCATGTGACTGGCAGGAATTACAGAAATGTGAGAGGGCTGGCTAGGTCCCCACCAGAAGCAGAAGCCAAAGGGACGGAGCTGAGAGCTCCACCTGAGAAGGATGGGTTCTGGTCCCCCAGCTGAGTTTCCCAGCCTACAGCAATACAAGTAAAACATCATACAGCTGAGAAGGGCAGGAAGCCATGGGGTTTACTGGCCTGAGAGAGCACTGGAGACAGAGAACTACTAGGGTGACCACAACAAAAATACATTGGCACCCACGTACCCTAACCTCCAGCAGAGGGAGGGCAGAGAGGACTAGAGATGCTTGAGGAGAGTTTGTGGCAGTGGCTTGGAAAAGTGAGGGATCAGCCATGGGGGTCCCAGTGCTGACTCATTGCCCACTACACTGCCCAGGCTATGCTGCATCAAGCAGCTTCCATCTGAGGTGTTCCCATAGCCCCTTCCATAGGAAGCAATCTGCCCTGCCCAGTGGTACCTGAACATGGCGCTAGATCACAATCCATTGATTTACAATTGACTCAATCTCTCCAACCCTGCGGTGTCTAAGCCTGGTGGCTGAGCACAAGCACAATGGTTTTCACCTGAAGCAGTCTTTATTCTCCAGCAGCACTTGGGACTGGAGGCTGATTACAAACTCATTGGTTTCCAGGTGGGTCAGTCAGTCCCATCCAGTGGCATATGAGCCTGGTGGCTGAGTGTGGATTCATTGGTTTGCAACTGAGTTGGTGTGTCTTGCCCAGTGGAGCCTGAACCTGGTGACTGATCACCAGATTTGTTGAATCTGTCTGTCCCACCAAGCTGAATCTGTGCCTGGCGGCTGATTACAGAGTCACTGAGTTATAACTGAATCAATCTGTCCTGCCTAATAGTATCTGAGCCTGGTGGCCGATCACAGTTTCACTGATTTACAACTGAATCAATCTGTCCCACCTAGCAGTGCCTGAGCCTGGTGGCTGATTGCAGAGTCATTGGATTACAACTGAATCAATCTGTCTCACCCAGCAGCACCTGAGCAAGGCAACTAACCAGAGATCCATTGGATTATAACTATTAATTGGCCTTTCCCAGAAGTTCCTAAGGTGACCATTAATCACAGATTCGTTAGATTATAACTGAATCAATCTATCTAGCCCAGCAGAACCTGAGCCTGGCAGCTGATCACAGATTCATTGATTTACAAGTGAATCTGTCTGTCCTGCCAAGCTGCATCTGAGCCTAACAGTTGACCAGTCTGACTGGATTACAATTGAATTAACTGGCCCTGCCCAGTAGTGCCTAAGGTGACCAATAATCACAGACTGATTGGTTTACACCAGAACTAATTGGCCCTGCCCAGTGGTACCTAAACCTGATGGCCAAGCACAGATCAATTAGATTAAATACTGAAGGACACATACAAAACAGTGCATCTCTGTTGGCTCCAACAGGCTGACTAGGCCCAGACTACGGAATGATCTGATGTCATCAACAATGAATCCAGAAAGTAAAGATAGTGTATCTCTACATGACAGAGAGTCACACCCACACCGCAAGATAGAAACTCAAAAAGCCAATCTAAAAAGCAGAAGCACACAAGAAGAGAAATCTAAAAATGGGGAGAAAAGAGACAGCCCATCACAAAAAGGAAAGGAGGAACACCCCCAAAGATCACTAAATGAAACAGAGGCAAGCAAACTATTAAATATGGAATTCAAAATTATGATGATAAAGAAGTTCAGTGAGCTTAGCAAACTCAAAAAAAAAAAAAAAAAAAAAAAAAAACTATAAACAACTCCAGGAAAGCTATAAGGAACTTACTGAGAATGACACCAGCATTAAAAAGGGCATAGAAGCCCTGGCTGATGGCTCAGTGGATAAGGTGCTGGCCTGTGAACCCAAAAGTTGCTGGTTCAATTCCCAGCCAGGACACATGACCAGGTAATAAAAATCTTTGTTAAACAAATTTTTTAAAGGGTATAGAAACTATCAATAAGGGCCAGGAGGAAATGAAGAATACAATTTTTGAATTGAAGAACATAGTAGAAGGAATCAACAAAAGGCTAAAGGAAACAGAGAACTGGATCAGTGAGGTGGAGAACAACATAGAAAAATATTCCCAGACAATGGGACAGAATAAAAAAGACTGAAAAAGCAAAACAGAACCAAGTATATGAATACAAGGAATAGGTCTTCAGTGGTCAGGGGGAAAGGGGCTGGGGGGAGGGGGGAGGCAGAGGCAAAGAAGGGGAGTAGCTTAGACAAGAACCTAGTATAAAGGAACCATGGACATGGACAAAAGGTGGGATTGACTTTGGGGGGAATGGGTGGGTGGGGAGGGGGACAGAGGGGAGCAAAAAGGGGATGGATGTAATACAACAACAATAAAATTAAAAAAAGAAAAGAAAAGAAAAAGACTGAAAAAGAATGAAGAGGTTTTAAGAGAGCTGCAGGAAAAAAATAAATGCAATATATCTGTATCATAGGGATACCAGAAGGAGAAGAGAAACAAGGGGCGAAAACCCTGTTAGAAAAAGTAATGATAGAAAACTTCCCTTTGATTCTCCAGTCAGGGCACAAAACCAGGTTGCAAGCCAGGTCTCCAGCCAGGTCCGTGGCTGGAAGCAAGTGGAAAGCAGCCATACATTGATGTTTCTCTTCCTTTATTCCTCCTTCCTTTCCCCTCTCTCTAAAAAATAATAATTTTTTTTTTTTTTTAATTCCCAACTTGATGAGCGAAAGCATTACTCAAGTTCAGGAAGCACAGAGTGTCCCAATGAAAATGAACCCAAACAGACCTACACTAAGACACATCATAATTAAAATGGCAAATTTCAAAGACAAGGAGAGAATCCTAAAAGCATCAAGAAAGAAATAGCAAATAACATATAAAGGGGCTCCAATAAGGTTATCAAATGATTACTCAACAAAAACAGTACAAACCAGAAGAGAATGTCAAAGTATATTCCAATTAATGGTAAACAGAGGCCTGCAAACAAAATACAATAACCAACAAGGCTCTCATTCAACATGAAGGTGAAATAAGGAGTTTCTCAGACAAAAGAAAGCTAAAAGAGGCCCTGGCTGGTATGACTCAGTGGATTGGCACTAGCCTGCAAAACCAAGGGTTGCTGGTTCAATTCCCATTCAGGGTACATAATCAGGTTGCAAGTCAGGTCTCCAGCCACATACCCAGCTACAGGCAGGTGAAAGGCAACCATACATTGATGTTTCTCTCCCTTTATTCCTCCCTCCCTGTCCTTCTGTCTAAAAATAAATAAATTAAATCTTTAAAAAGTAATACAAAAAGAAGGCTAAAAGAATACATTTCCACCAAACCAGCATTGCAAGGCATGCTAAAGGGTCTGATTTTAAAAGATGGAGAGCCAGAGAAAGACAGAGAAGAACACAGGTAAAAGGGGGGAAATGGCAATGAATAAGTATCTGTCCATAATAGCCTTAAACATAAATGGATTAAATGCACTAATCAAAAGACATAGGATAGCTGAATGGATAAGAAAACATGACCCACATATATGCTGTCTACAAGAGACCTACCTCAGAACAGAAAATTGACACAAACTGAAAGTGAAGGGATGGAAAAATGTATTTCAAGCTAATGGACATGAAAAAAAGGCTGGGGTAGCAATACTTATTTCAGACAAAACAGATTTCACAATGAATGACATAAAGAGAGATAAAGGACATTTCATAATACTTAAGAGAACAATTCATCAAGAAGATATTACCCTTGTAAGCATATATGCACCCAACGTAGGAGCACCCAAATATATATGAAAAATTTTGGAGGACTTCAAGAAGGATATGGACAGCGACACACTAGTAAGAGGGGATTTTAATACCCCCATTATCAACAATGGACAGATCTTCCAAACAAAGAAACACCAAGGATATTGTGGCATTGAACAACACTCTAGATGATATACACAGAACTGATATACACAGAACTTTTCACCCCAAAGAAGTAAAATACACATTTTTTTCAAGTGCACATGGAACTTTCTCAAAGATAGACCACATAGTAGGACATAAAGCAAGCCTCCGCACATGCTCACACAAGTTGAAATCATACCAAGCATCATGCAGATCATAATGGCTTGAGACTAGAAATATACCTCAAGGTAAAAAACCAGAAACATTCTAATTCATGGAGACTGAATAACATGCTGTTAAGTAATGAATGGGTTAACAATGAGATCAAAGGAGAAATCAAAAATTTTCTGGAAACAAATTACAATGAATGCATAACAGCCCAAAACCTGTGGACACAACAAAGGGAGTCCTCAGAGGGAAATTCATAGCAATACAGGCCTACCTAAAAAGGTTAGAAGAAACTCATACAAACAACCTAACCATAAACCTGTAAGACCTAGGGGAGCAACAACAAACAAAACCTGGAGCAAGTAGGAGGAAGGAAATAATCAGGATCAGAGCAGAATTAAATAATTTAGAGACTAAAACTACAATTCAAAAAAATCAATAAATTCAGGAGCTAGTTCTTTGAAAAGATAAACAAAATTGACAAGCTTTTAACCAGACTCATCAAACAAAAAACATACAGGACCCAAATAAACAAAATAAAAAACCAGAGAGGAAAAATTACAACCTGTACTTCAGAAATACAAAGAATTGTAAGAAATTACTACAAACAACTATATGACAAGAAATTTAACAACCTGGGTGAAATGGATAAATTTCTGGAAACATACAATCTACCAAAACTGAATCAAGAAGAATCAGAAAGCCTGAATAGACCAATAACAACTCGTCAAGCAGCAATCAAAATCTCCCAGCACACAAGAGCCCTGGACCAGATGGCTACACAAGTGGATTTTACCAAATATTTAAGGACGAACTAACTCCTATTCTTCTCAACCTATTCCAAAAAATTCAAGAGAGAAAGCTCCCAAACTCTTTCTATGAGGCCAATATTATTCTTATTCCAAAACCAGGTCAAGACACAATAAAGAAAGAAAACTACAGGCCAATATCTTTGATGACTATAGATGTAAAAATTTCAAAGAACCCTGAAACATTAATCCAGAAGAACCTACATACCCCTATATTCATAGCAGTGCTATTTACAATAGCTAACTGCTGGAAACAGCCTAAATGCCCATTAGTGGATGAATGGATCAAAAAACTTTGGTACATTTACACAATGGAATACTACACAATAGAAAGAAAGAAGAAACTCCTACCTTTTGCAACAACATGGTTGGAACTGGAGAGCATTATGCATAGTGAAATAAGCCAGTCAATGAAAGACAAATACCATATGATCTCACCCAATACAGGAGACTAATGAACAAAACAAGCAAACAAACACAACAGAACCAGAGGCATGGAAACAAGGAACAGACTTTCAGTGTGCAAAGGGGAGGGGGAGAGGGGAGTGGGGAGAAGGAGGCAAAGAAGGGGAACAGTTTAGTCAAGGAATTAGCATGGATGACTGGATGAGGAATGGACATGAATAACATATGGTATTGACTGTGGGGAGAGTGGGGATGGGAAGGGTGGGGAAGGGAAGAGCAGAGAGAAAAAATGGGATGAATGTAATACAATGACAATAAAATAAAACTTTTAAAAATAAATAAATAATAAAATAAAATTGTTCTCCTCAGGTACAGGTTTAGCATTTTAGCTAATTAAAAATGAGCACATTCCATCTTATGTCTACCAAGGGACTCACCTCAGGTCCAGTAACATCTGAACAGAATATAGAGCACCAGCTGATCTGCATTCCAGAGTCTCACTGGGATGCCTATCCAAACCCCACATAAGGAGGTCTTGGTTGCTGGTGTTTATCTGAACACCAGTGACATGAGAGTTCAGACCTAGTCAGAGGTTCACATTATGAAAAATCCAACAATATTCTACACTTTAAATATAAGTATAATTAAGAAATGCATTTTGTAGATCATTGTTTTGATGACAATTGATAACCTTATATCACTGCTATGCTGATTTTTTAAAGCAGCAATTTCTATGCATTCTGCTTCAATTATAAGCCTTCAAAGACCCCTGAAGATGAACAAAAGCCCATCATCACCTGGCTGACACAATAGGCTCACCTGTTTCTCCTACTGCTGCTGTAATTGTTGTCTTAGGAGTTGTCCACTTTCTCTTCCTCCTTGAAAACCCCAAAGACAGGTTGGCACTGGTGTTCTTTAACAACCTATTGATTTTCCCTTACATATCTATTAAAAGGTGTGCCCTATGAGTTGCCATTAATAAAATTGCAAAAGCGGTATGAATTAGGAAAACTCTTTTCACTTAACTACATAATCTTCACAAGACCATTCACCTCATAGTCATCATCTTTTCTGAAGTCCACACACTAAAATGAAGTGCTTAATTCACATAAAAATAAAAGATCATCCCTGGCTGATGGCTCAGTGGATTGGGCACCAGCCTAAGAACCCAAAGATTGCTGGTTCGAGTCCCTAGCCAGGACACTTAATCAGGATGCAAGCTAGGTCTCCAGCCAGGTCCGTAGCTGGAGGCAGGTGAAAGGCAACCATACATTGATGTCCCTCTCCCTCTCTGCCTCTCTCCCTTTCCCTCTCTCTAAAAATAATAAATAAAATCTTTTTTAAAAAAGATCAACAATGACACAAGTCATGTCTTTAAAATACATTTAAATCAGGAAACTTAGATTTCTAATCTACTCTCTTCACATAAATGTCACCCTTAAATTTCTACTTCTACTAGATATCTTAATTTACTAACAAAAGTTTGAATTGCTTTAGAAAAACCCTAGAGGTTTAAAATAAAACACTATATACTGTAAAATATTCTATTAAATTAATTAATGTTTAACTTAAATGTCTCACAACAATGAAAATCACTATGAGATTGAAACCACTCCCCTATTTGTTCACACTATTTTGGCAGAGTAGAGCAAACATTTTACAAACAATAAATGCAGTGCCTTTTCAGAGACCTAGAGTTGATTAAGATTCCAATGAGTGAGATCCAAGACATCTACTGTAGTCAGAAATTGATGGCATTTTAGAGCTGATAGATGTTGTGGTCAAACAGACTTTAGAAGCCAAGGCTCCAAGAAGTTCAGGGCTTCATCCAATGTTCTTCAGCTGATTAGTAAGGAGAGTTAGAGCAGACTAAGCACAGGCTCTTTTCATGCCACCAAGCTTCACCCTCACCTTTCTATGAAGGTGTGGATGGGCCTGTTGTCACAAAGCATAGAACAAGAAATTCTATAAACTCGATTTCACAATGTGAATTAATTAATAGCTGGAATTTCTTGGCTAACTTTTTTTCTGTTTATTTGTGCCAACATGATCTCTTTATTAGAAAAAAATTAAAATTACTTTATATCAAATTCTTTGTCTTAGAAAACATTTTCCTTAAAAAAACAGAAACTAAAGGAGATAAAGATTACTTGAAATAAATACTATCTTAAAGATAAGTCACTTGAGAGAAACTTAATTTAGCAGTAGAAAATGCAGATCGATTGGATGATGAAAGGGCAAACATTTAGCAGCAAGAAAACTTCTGAAACAAAGCAGCATTTGTCTATTGTGCACACACACACTTTAATAATAACTTTCAATGAAAGGTAGGAAATGAATAGAAGTTGAAAGAAACACAAAGAAACATGGAAATATAGAATTGTCTACAAAAGAACATTGTGCCTGTGTGCTCTGCTGACTATAAAACTCTGATAAAATGAGAAATTGGATTGAAAGTCCTTCCCAATAGTTGGAACACCTAGGAAAACCTCACCTTTTGCATACACAGTTGAGAAGGTCCATGACTGTCAGGTTGAAGTTAGAGTATGTAACATTACATAATATAAAATAATTAATTATAATTGTTTCAGGTTACTTGGAAAATTAATGTATTTGCTTAAGCAATGAAACATCTTTAAGATTCACTTCAAAAACTACATTCTCAATAGTAATCATTAAAAATGATCATTAGTTCTCTATGTATGTATATATGTTTTTTTAAATAAAATATTATTGTAAAAGATCAAAAATATATTTTAAGTATACAACTTTATGAGCACAAAGGAAGTTGCAGGTTTTGTAGACCACTGAATAAATGTAGTTTCTTCAAAAATATCTCACACATTTCTAAGTTAATCAAGATTCAGAAATAGGACCACTTATGTACCCCCTTTTGTAGCCTGCCTCTTTCAAAAATAAAATAAAATAAAAGGTAAGAGAACATTAAGGTGTTTTAAAGGATTTTGTTCTTGTCTTTTCAGAACCTAAAGCAAAATTTATAGAATTTTAGCAAATTATTTCCCCATGCTCCAAGCTCAACCCCTACAATGAAGTGGTACAAAATACCAAAATATATATTTTGTGGATAACAAAGCACCAGCAATAGCTAATGTTACTTACATGTAGCAGACAGTGCACTATGTACTGTGTAGTGTGGCACAGAGACAATTGTTTTGAGCTGTATACATGGACTCTGGACCCAGTTTGTGGGGGACATCCCCTCATTGGCAACCTTGGGCAGTTACATATATTTCTGTGCATTAGTTCCTTATCTGTGAAAATGCAAACAATAGCACCTATTTCATTTTAGGTCAGTAGGTATTGACAAAATAATACACAAATGATGCTTAGAACAGTGTCTGGAACATCCCGGCAGTCAGTAAATGTGAGCATGCTACAAGTGCTGTCCCACTTAATTCTCACAAAAGTCATATAAGATAGTTGTGTAATGGAGTCTCAGAATGGTTAGATAACTTGCCTATGGTCATATAGCCATAAAAGGGAAGGAAATTCTGAACCTTGAAAACATTATGCTCAGTAAAATAACTCAGTTACAAAAATATACATACTATATGATTGATTCCACTTATCTGAGGTCCCTAGAAGAGGCAAGTTCAGAGATAAAAAATAGAAAGGTGGATGTCAGTGGCTGGGGAGGGGAAAATAAGATTGGTGTTTAATAGGGGCCAAGATTTTGTTTGGGAAGATGAATACTTTCTGTGAATAAATGGTGGTGATAGTTGCACAAAATTTGAATGTACTTAATGTCATTGAATTATACTCCTAAAAGTGGTTAAAATGATAAATTGTATGTGTATTTTATCACAATAAAAATGTATTAACAGGGAAAAGGAAAACAAACAAACAAAAAGAATGTAGGCCTCTCTAACTATGAAATGTGAGGCAAAAGGGGTCACTGGGAGAGTTTTCCCTCATGCTCCTTCTGTAAATAAGTCCCCCTACCCACCACAGTTACAAGCCTCAGTCTCTCAGTTTGGGATGAAACTCCTTAGGGAAGCTCTGGCCTCATCCCTGAGCATGCCGTGGTTTAAAAACTCATTAGAAACTTGAGAGAAGGGAAGATAATTTCTACTACAAGCTTCTCACATCTTCCAATGATTAGCCCTCTAATCTGAATGCTAACTAGTAGGAAAGATGTCTTTGAACAAAGACAGGAATATCAAACCTTAGCCCTGAATTACATTTATTCTCAATTAGAATGTGTAGGCAGAATATGGTACCTCCAAAGATATCCATATCTTAATTGCCAGAACCTGTGAATATGGCCAAGGGAATGGCAATTGCTAATAAGCTGACTTTAAAATGGGAATACTGTCCTGGACTTGGGGGAGTCAATGTCTTCACAAGGCTTCTTAAAAGTGGGAGAGAACAGTCAGAGGGAGATGGGACTGGAAGAAAGGCACAATACTGGCTGGCCTTGAAGATGGAGAAAGGGAGGCAGGACCTGAGGAATGTGGACACTGTATTGAAGCTGAAAAATCAAGATGTATTCTCTCCTAGACACCTTGGTTTTAGCCAATGAAACCCACATGAGACTTCTGAGTTACAGAATTGCAAGACAAGAAATATATGTTGTTTTCAGAAGTATTGGCAAGAATATAAAATGATGCAGCCATTATGGAAACAGTAAAAGGTTCCTCAAAGCATATTTTAAAGATTTTATTTCTTTATTTTTAGAGAGAGGGTAAGGGAGAGAGGCAGAGACGGAGAGAGGCAGAGAGGGAGAGAAAAATCAATGTATGGTTGCCTTTCATCTGCCTCCAGCTATGGAACTGACTGGAGACCTGGCTTGCAACCTCATTATGTGCCCTGGCTGGGGAATTGAACCAGGGACCTTCGGGTTTGCAGGTTGGCATCTTATTTACTGTACTACCAGTCTGGGCTTCAAAGAATTTAAAAATAGAACACCTGAGTATTGCAGGTCCAAGGTGGTGACAATTATTCCTGTAAAACAACTGATCCCTGAATGAACAGTTTCTGACAGCAGACAAAAGAAAGAGACCAAATAGAAGGTCTGGAGCCCTCTGAGAGCTGCAGAACATCTCTATGAAAGGAGTGGGTGGTGCCACTGTTGCCTCCTCTCCCCCTCAGGTCAGTGGGAGCTTTGTGGGGACTTTGGCCCATCTGCAGGATCATTGCACCAGCACATTTACAGCTGCATTGTCTGGTACTTTTTGCTTTTGAACAAAGAAAGCAGGAACAACAGGGCACCAGCACTCCCACATGATCTCCCTGCAGGGTGCATCCCATTTGGCAGGTTAGTGACCCAGGTGCCAGATGTGCAAGCTGGGCTCCAAGTTCCTGAAGTATTGCCACGGAGAGCCACCCCCTATACCATACTCCTTTCCTAGGTGAGGCCAAGAGACACTTCACAGCTGCTTTCTTAACATTTATGCCAGGTATTCCAAGCAGACTCTCATCAACCTCACCACCTACATGGGCTTAAATGCATTTCATAACTGGTTCCAACCTTCATTATCAGAATAAGGACACATTCTTGAATTTGAATCCCACACTCAAGCACAGCAGGCATTTCTTCATTCCATAGACTGTAGCAGCTTATTTGCAATTAACAATAAATCAGGACCAGGGTGAATTCATTCAGAACAGAATGTCATACCAGGTAGGGAAGGAACTGCTTCTATACATCAACCCCTATACTGATGGTGGAGGCTCAGAGTCAACACAGGGAACAGACTTGCAAAGCAATTTTTCAATAGAGAAAAACCAACCTTGCTTCTCAAAATGAGCAAAGCTTCTCCCTATATTTACTTTACAGGGCTTCACTCAGGGGCACTGAGAAATAGTCCCCCATGTTTAATCATGTCATAGCAGCTAAGCCTGTGTTCGACAATTGATTTTGACAGCAGCCTCTCTATGTCACCTCTGTTACACCAAAGTCTAGTTTAATAAAGGTCACTGAGAAGGACAAGGCAATGTTGTCCAAAAGCTACCACCTGATTCATTACAATAAAGCTCCTATTTACCTTCAAAAGCACCTCATTTAGAAAAGGATTTTTAAAAATAAGCCATTGTGATAGCAAAAGAAAATCTCATTCTCTATTTCTTTTTCAATAATTCCTTTTTACACATGGATGAATAACCATCAAGCCAAAAAATGCAGACAGACAGACTTGGTAGCAAAGATAAATCTCAAACCAGATGCAAGGTTTTATGCACATTTCACTAGATTTTACAATAGCTTACAATAGGCCTCAGTACCACAAGTCAGTATTTCCACTGGAAATAGTGACTCTCAGCCAGGGCTCGGTGTGATATTTTTCCAGTAGTAACTAAGAACCAGCTATGTCTCTTTTCCAAGAATCTTTTTCTTCTACAAGAAGAAAGAAAATGTTAGATATATAAGCAGTGGCCAGGTTCAGTTCCTGAGGTAGCTCCAATCTTGTCCTTTATTTGCAGTTTCTCCTACCCACTTCAGCATGTTGTAGGATGAAATTCAATCCCCACACACCTGCTGAATGCACAGAAGTTGTCTCATTCTTTCAAAATTCCTGAAGATCTAGATATCTTGGCCACATCCATGTAATTATGACCCAGTAGTTCTAGAACAAACAAAAGAAGTTATGCTTTCTAGAAACATTTGCAATGCAATGCAAAGCTGCTAATTCATTTATTCAGCAAAAGTGTACTAAATGTTTAGTACATACAGACATTGTGCTAGATATCACAGACACCAACATCAATAAGATCTGGTCCCTGTCCTCTGGTTGCTTATGAAGCATACAAATGGTGGGACCCATAACTCTGAAGAGAGTTAGCAGACTCTCACTATTGGTTTCTTGCATTTTCAGCATATGTACACAGTCACATTGGCACAAGGGAAGCCCTGTCATTTTCACCATCGTTCATAGCAGAGGATGGGAAAGGTATCTGCTAGTTCTTCATGAGCAGCATTTAATAAACTTTAGTCATTTAAGTATATCACAATCTTGGTACACCCATATACCATGTGCTATGCATTAGTATTTAATAATTGTCTCTAAGTATATTAATTTTTAGTTTAATTCAATGTACTTCAGAAGGAAATTTCCTACCATTACAAAAACTGGAAACACAATTAGATGCCATAAATGGAGGCTAATTATAAAAATAAATACAATGGAAGCAAAATTTTAAAAGGCTTCATTTAAAAAATTAAAATAAAATGAGTGCACATGGCTATAAATCTGATAAATTTCCAAAAACACATATTAGAGAATAAATTGCTTAAATGCGAAAGATAAAATAGTTTATAATTAGCAAGCCTGATCTTTATTTCACAATTGTCACCAGTACTCAAATTTCCATCACTTTATTCATTTAAATAAAGTTTTGAAAATCTCTTATTATTTTCTGATTTATAAAGGGTTCAAAAGGGGAAAAATTATACCCCCTGAGACTCTGCCTGCCAAGGTGTTTGGCTTCCCCTGGGTTCCAGGTCTGAAGGGAGGACATTTAGGCACAGGGCTCAACCTAGAACCCATTAAGTCCCAAATATCAGTGAGAAGAGGGTGAAGGAAATAGGTCCATGGTGATTAGTTGTGTTGAGACTGACATCAAGGTTACGACCTTCCAGGCCTTCTAACAAGTCTCCCAGCAGAGCCCATCAGGCATCCTGACTCCAAACTGTCCTGTGTGACACTGTGTTCCAGTACTAGCATGTCTGAGGTTTTTCAGGGGCTCTCAAAACTGATGCCCCCCTCAAAACAAAACTGATGCCCCAAGGGGCAACAATAAGCCCAAGACCACAGCCCTGCATAGTTTCCCTGACTCTGAAGGAGCCATGGATTCACAGGGTCTCTGAAAACCAGTTCCTTTCTCCTCATCATGACTTCTTAGTGAAGAGACTCTGCTCCAAAGGATAATCCTTTGTCTCCAGTTGTATTACTGCCCAGCCCTGGGGGCAGTGTCTTTCTCTCCCCCTATTTTTGTTCAGACCTTACTGTATTACTCATATTATTAAGCCAAATCTTCCCTCTACTTTAAATACTGACTCTTTTCATGGTTTGTACCCCTCCTTTGGCATTTAACATAAACACTTGGCTGTCTTTCTCGGTGTAAATGGTCTGCCTTTCAACTAGGCATCAGGAACCTGGAGCAGCAGCTGTGCTTGATATGTCTTTGCATTCTACACAAGGCCTTACACCAACCAGCAACTGATTTAAATGTTTTATGTGAATTGCTTTAGCCTCAGGGTATCAAGCCAATTTCAGTTTTCGGTGTGGCCTACCCTGCCTGCTCACACAAGGCAACCCATGGGGCCCCAAAAGTTAGCCCCCATGAACTCTGATTTGGCAAGAACTGGGGACAGACTGAGTAACTGAAACCCTCTCACCTGGCCAGTTCTAGTGGAAACTCTGAGTGTCTCTGGACAAGCGGCAGAATCAAAGGTGGAATTTTTAAGTTGTCTATGAGGAAAGGCTTCAGAATGTGAACTCAAAAAAAGAAATCCCAAAAGGTCTGCCAAAAAAAATCTCCCTGAGCCACAGATATCAAGTTCTGAGGTACTCCAGTCCAAAGTTTCTTATCAGAGCCACAGGAACCTTTGTCCTTAAAGCAGACAGTCATGGTCCCCTGATTGAGGGCAATTATCCTGTGACTAGAACAGGTCAAGTGGGGTCTGTTGAGGAGGAAAGGGGGAAACCCCAGCACAGTCAGGTTCTCTAAACTCACCTGAGTCAAGTTGGAAACTCATACGAATAAAACTCACTTTAAGAAATCATTGAATCATACCCTGGCTAAAACCAGAGAGGCTGCCACTGTGTTTCATCAGACAAGGTCTGAATGAGCTCCCAAAAGAAAATCATGTATTTTTAAAGGATGACATGATCTTTCATTTAAAAGTTTTACTGTTTCAAAATCACTATCCAATCAAGTAGCCTTCAGTCATTTGACCACCCCTATCTTTGGCATATTTGATTTGCCTCTTCTTACATCATAGATTTGCACCTAGACTTTTATCTCCTTTTAGGTCCTGGACCAGATCCTCCAAAGTAGTATGTTGGTCTCTGTCTCCTCTTTTCCTTCCGGAAAATTCTCTCACATGCCTTTACTAATCAGTCTGTTCTGGACTCTAAGCTTTGGAGTTAAGCCAGACACAAACTTCTAAGGGCTAAGCCGCCCCCTCTGAAGTCCTTTCCTTCAAGAAAACCTGACTGATTGGAGCATTGGAGAGGATCCTGCCTTGGGAAACAGATGTCTCAGAGTTCTCTTCAGTGCTGAGCATCTGTTTTTGGCTGGTAGTCTGGCCTTCCCCAGATACCACCATCCATGCCATGCTTCTCATAGAGCAGTCAGCCTGTCTCATGCTTTCACACTATTCCAAAATGTTCAGAATGACAATTAATTAATGTGGAAGGAAGTCAGAATAGAATCCTTTTCTCCCAGTGAGGACTTCTTGTTTTCTCTTCTTTCAGGTCTTCTGGAGTCCTCTATACTCTTTGGTGACTGTATAATCAATAGAAGTACTGTTGAGACAGAACGCAAGGTAAGGGATGAGGAAAGGTGACATGAGCAGACAGAATTCTGTGCTTTGCAAAGAACTTCACACAGAGGCCCTGTGGCATCATGGCCACCTGCATATTTCCAGTCCTGCCACCACCAGCCCACCTTCAGGATTCATGAGAACTGCTCTTCTTTCTCACAGAGAAACAAAAAAGCACAATTTCCCCTAAAAGCCAAAAGTCCAAATGTTCAACTGCCTTATGGGATGCCCTTCCATCACTATAGAAGTGATTAGTAAGGGATTTTTTTGGCCGGGGAAGTTGCCTGTGTCTGGAATCATCCTCCCACACCATAAACTATGTAAGATATCTCACCAATGAGAGAAACACACCCTGATCAGAGCTCACTGGGTAGATGTCCTAAGGTAAAAGGAACTGCCCCACAGTGACAGAAAGCTCTGCCCCTGTTCCAGGCTGGGAGTGAAAGATCTCTTGGTATCTGGCTGGAACCCTAGGGGTATCTGAAGCAGACAACACGTAATCCCAGATGGATGGGGCAAGCATGCTTTCCTACCCTGGAAGGAAGTGGCTTCCTCTCTTTGATAAGTTTGAATTAAGGAGGCTGAAGAAATTAATCAGGAAATGTAAATTTCATATTAAAAGCTACATCTCCCTTACTCTTTTATTAAAAGAAATCACCATTTTCTAACTTTATTCATGTGGTTTCTCTTTGTTCAGAGGAATAATATCTATCTATCTCTTAGAGAATGGGAACAAGCCCCATGCACCAAGAAAATCCATGTGGGCCTGTACCTTTGACACAAATCACAGGTTCTGCCCAGCTCAGCCTCCTGGTCCTCCGTGCCTATTAAATCACAATGCAACTTGCATCCTCTTCTGTTAAATTCTCCTATTAGGTCATGGTCACTATTTGCAAAGCCTCTCACTAGCCTCTCATGATGATCCGGATACACCAGTCTTCATATAACCTAACCCACATAATCTAACCAATAAATGAGAATATACATTCGTCCTTTGACTTATATAGGTAAGGAATTCCCAGAGCAGTGCAGTCTGGAACAGAGGAACCTCATCATCTTATTGATGGCATTCCCAGAAGGATTGAAATTCCACCTCAGCAAAAAAGAAGACTAGGCATCAGAAGAATATTATGAGCCCATCTTTGAACCAGTTCTCAGTTAAACCTTTAGGAGCCTCAGGCTTTCCAGCATATTAGTGAGGTGCTTCATGTTGGCTTCATCATCCACTCTGCTTTCCCACGGATCTTACTTGGACCACAGTAGATGAGACATGGGTGTGACTCTGGAGAGAGGTAATATGGACCTAACTATGAAGATTAATAGCACGCATTTCTAAATTCATGTATTTACTTTCATGATATATATTTTATTTCAAGTAAGATGTTTATGCCCTGGCTGGTGGCACAATGGATAAGGCACCAACCTGCAAATCCAAAGGTTGCTGTTTCAATTCCTAGCCAGGCACATAACCAGGTTGCAAGCCAGGTCTCCAGTCAGGTCTGTACCTAGAGGCAAGTGAAAGGCAACTATACATTGATGTCTCTCTCCCGCTCTATCTCTCTCCCTAACCCTCCCTCTAAAAATAATGAATTAAAAATCTTTAAAACAAGATGTTTATGAAATTTGCTTAAAAGTATAGGTTTGTAAAATTTAATGCCACTTTTCACTGTTTGGGGAAATACAGTGGATTGCCCCATTTTCCACAAATTCTCTGTGATCCACAGAATTTGGTATCAATTCAGTGGTTCCTTTTCACACTACCTTAGTCTCTTCTACAATATATAACATACTGCTGTCTTTCTTTTCTTTCTTTTTTTGAAGATTATTATTAGGTACAACCTGAATTCTCAATTCCTTAAAGAAAGACTCATGCAGTAAGTACCCTCCATTTTATCCATCTATGTTGGATTGCATCCTCTTCTGTTAAATTCTCCTATTAGGAGAAATGTACACATGAAACAGGATGTCACAAAAGGACTTTTACATTTTTATCTACTCCTACTTACATCTTCTGACAAAAGGCAGGAACTTTCTCTCTCTTGTGATTCACTTACTCAGTACATACCTGAATGGCAGTGATGCTTGGGTGCTGTACAGGAAACAGATGGAAGGCAGGGATATGCCCATTTCTGTACAAAATAAGAAAATTGTTTTCCAGGGACTATATGAGACTTCATGGTCATAAGAAAGAACCAAGAGGACAAACATCAACATACCCAATTCATTACATGCTTGAAATTTTTATCTCACGTTTGCAATTCTGTCCTGCTGAGTAGAGTGCAGTAAATATTAACTTCATCTTTTAAAAGAACTCCTAAAGGAAATATTACCTCTTATAATACCTTATTGTTTTACCAAATAAATATAAAAGGTATCAGAGATTACCTGAATCTTTAACTTCCCTACAATGTATGAGTTTGTTTATTTCTTACTGAGAAAAAAATGGCATATGATTAATTAATACAATTAATACAAGATTTTATAATAATAAAAATGCTTGGACACCAGAACTGCATCAGTTAGTAAACCAAGACTTTCATTCCCATATATGTATAGAATGAACTGCAATTGATGAAGGACTAAACCGTAGAATATTGAACAGTTTAAATAACACTAGGTAACTTCAGAGAGCCACAAGTGGCTCTACTGATACAAGTAAACATATGTAAATTTTCTGAATTTAATTCAATTTTTACCACATATTAGTAGCATTTCTACAAAAAACAGGCAAGACCTTGGGCAAAAAGATATCACAATTCCTAAACTTAAACTCACACTGATGAGAAAACATGAATGAAACAGATTACCACAAGACAGTGTGATATATTCTAAGAAGTGTACAAGAGTGCACAGAAGCACCTGAGCCCAACACAACCTAGGGACATAAAGAAGGCAGAGTAGCAGGAAGTACGTTTGAACTGCAACTTAATGAGTATACAATCACTAGGAAGTTGAAAAAGTATGAGGACCAGAATATTCTAGGAGAGACCATACAAATCCAAAAGCAACTAGAATACCTTTCTCACCACCTCCCCCATGGTAGGCACTGTTCTGATACACCTGTTCTCACTTCCTTCTTACAACAGCCCTGGACAGGGAGCACTAACACCCTCACTCATAAGTGAGAATGCTGACTGAAAAAGTTCATATAAGTTGTTGAGGGAAACAGATAATAAGTAGTCAGAGAGAAATTATCCTGAGGTCTACCTCCTACCAAATGCTTGCTATTGTTCACCATTACGTATGGAGTATGAGTCAATGGTACTTAAAAATCTCTCTGCCCAGTGAGGGCAGGGAGAAGGATGGCGAAATTGGTTGGAGCATCATCTGATATGCTAAAAAGTTGAGGATTCAATCCCTAGTCAAGACACTAGGTACCTAGGTTGTGGATTCAATCCCCAGTAAGGACACATACAGGAGAACCAATAGATGTTTCTCTCTTCCTTTAATGTTTTTGTCTCTCTCTATCTCTATCTCTACCTCTGCCCATCCCCCCCTCTCTCTACATATATCTATATATATGTATATATATATAGAAGTACCTTTGACACAAATCACAGGTTCTGCCCAGCTCAGCCTCCTGGTCCTCCGTGCCTATTAAATATGTAATGAAATTACATATATGTGTGTGTGTGTGTGTGTGTGTGTGTGTGTGTCTGTGTGTATGTAATCTCCTTGGCTGAATATTTTTTTTAATTTTCTAAGTTCATTCTATCTCATTAATTTTTTTTGTCAGAAGTCAGAGCTAATCTACATACATAAATTTGGATAGATTACATTATTATACATATATAAAGTAAGGAAGGAAGAAAGGAAGAATCAAAGGAAAGAAACAAAGAAACAAAGATTCTTCCAAAAATCTCATAGGATTTCACAATCTCATTGGCAATGTGTAAATTTCTGGTTCATTCATATTTCTGCCAACATTTTTAAAGTGTTACATTATATTCATTTAAATGTTATATTACATTCTCCTATTTTTTCCCCTTCAACTCTCCCCTTCCCCACCTTCCTTATCCCCCAACCCCACCACCAAGTCAATCCCACATGTTATGTCCATGGGTCATCATTGCTAGTTCCTTGACTAAACTATTCTCCTTCCTTGCCTCCCTCCTTCTTTCTCCCCTACTCCAACCCCCTCCCCTCTACACACTGAAAGTGTGTTCCCTATAATCAAGTCTCTGGTTCTGTTTTGTTTGCTTGTTTTTTTGTTCATTAGTCTCCTGTTTTAAGTGAGACCATGTGGTATTTAATTTTTGCTGCCTGGCTTATCTCACTAAGCATGATATTCTCCAGCTCATTCCATGCTATCCCAAATGGTAGTTCTCTCTTTCTTTCTGCTGCAAGGTTTTTTGATCCATTCACCCACTGAAAGGCAATTAATGTTATTTCCAACACTTGGCTATTGTAAATAGCATGGCTATGAACATAGGGGTACATAGGTTCTTCTGAATTGGTATTTCAGAATTCTTCGGGTATAATCTTAGCAGTGGAATCACTGGGTCATAAGGCAGTTCTATTCTCAGTTTTTTTTTAGGAAATTCCATACTGCCTTCCTTAGTGGCTGCATCAGTCTGCATTTCCACCAGCAATGCACCAGAGTTCCCTTTTCCCCACATCCTCACCAACAAACTTGTTTGTTGATTTGTTGATGATGGCCGTTCTGACAGGTGTGAGGTTGTATCTCATTGTAGTTTTAATTTTCATCTCTCTGATAACTAGTGATGTTGAGCATTCTTTCTGGTGCCTGTGGGCTCTTTGTATGTCTTCCTTGGAGAAGATCTGTTCAGGTCCTTTGCCCATTTTTCAATTGGGTTGTTTGTCTCCTTGATGTTGAGTCATATTAGCTCTTTATATACTTTAGATATCAAACCCTTGTCTGAAGTGTCATTGGCAAATATGTTTTCTCATATAGTTTGTTCCCTTTTTATTTTCTCAATGTTTTCTTTGGCTGAGCAGAAACTTTTCCATTTGATGGAGTTCCATTTGTTTATTTGTTCCTTTATTTCCCTTGCCTTGAGATATATTTTGGTAAAAATTTTGCCGTGTGGGATATCTGCAATTTTTTTGCCCATGTTTTCCTCTAGGGCTTTTATGGTGGCACAGCTTATGTTTAAGCTTTTATCCATCTTGAGTTTACTCTGGTGTATGGTGTAAGTTCGTGGTCTAGTTTCTTTTTCTTTTTTTTTGCATGTGCCTGTCCAGTTCTCCCAACAACACATGTTGAAGAGGTTATTTGCACTCCATTTTATGTTCCTTCCTCCTTTGTTGAATATTAGTTGCCTATTGAGTCTTGGGTTTATTTCTGGGCTCTCTATTCTGTTCCATTGATCTGCTTATTAATCTTGTGCCAGTAACAGACTGTTTTGGTTACTATGGCTTTGTAATATAGCTTGATACCTGGTATTGTGATTCCTCTTGTTTTGTTCTTCTTTCTCAGGATTGCTGTAGCTATTTGGGGTCATTTTTGACTCCCTATGAATTTTTTGAGTGTTTGTTTTAATTCTGTGAAATATGATGTTGGTATTTTAATAGGGATTGCATTGAATCTGTAGATGGCTTTGCGTAGTATGAACATTTTAATAATGCTATTTCTTCACAACCATGAACATGGTATGTGTTCCATTTATTTGTTGCCTTTCTTAATTTCTTTGTTCATTGTCCTGTAATTTTCTGAGTACAAATCCTTTACTTCCTTGGTTAAGTTTATTCCTAAGTACTTTATTTTTCATGTTGTATGGTAAATAGGATTTGTTTTCTAGCTTCTATTTCTGATGTTCCATTGTTGGTGTATAAAAATGCCTTTGATTTCTGGATATTGATTTTGTAACCAGATATTTTGTCAAATTCAGTTATTAGGTGGAGTAGTTTTTTAGTGTAATCTATAGTTTTCTATGTACACTATCATGTCATCTGTAAATAATGAGTTTTACTTCCTCCTTTCCAGTTTGGATACCTTTGATTCCTTTTTCTTATCTGATTGCTGTGGCTAGAACTCCAAGACTATATTGAATAGAAGTAGAGAGAGTGGACACCCTTGCATTGTTCCTAATCTTAGGGAAAGGCTTTCAGATTTTGCCCATTGAGTATGATGTTAGTTTCAGGGTTCTCATATATGGCCTTTGTTATGTTGAGGAATGCTTCCTTTATTCCCATCTTGTAGAGCATTTTTATCATAAAAGGGTGCTGTACTTTATCAAATGGTTTTTTGGCATCTATTGATATGATCATAAGGTTTTTGTCTTTCAGTTTGCTTATGTGGTGTATTACATTTATTGATTTGAAAATATTTTACCATCCTTGCATCTCTGGAATGAATCCCATTTGGTCATGGAGTATAATTTTTTTAAATATATTGCTGGATCCAGTTTGTCAATATTTGTTGAGAATTTTCACATCTAAGTTCATCAGAGATATTGGCCTATAGTTTTCTTTCTTTGTTGGGTCTTGACCTGGTTTTGGGATTAGAATAATACTGGGTTCATAAAAAAAGTTTGGGAGACTTCCCTCTTCTTGGATTTTTTGGAATATTTGAGGAGGATAGGAGCTAGTTCTTCTCTAAATGTTTGGTAAAATTCACCTGTGTAGCCATCTGGAGCAGGGCTCTTGTGTGCTGGGAGATTTTTGATTACTTCTTCAATTTCACTAGTTATTATTGATCTCTTCAGGCTTTCTGCTTCTTCTTGTTTGAGTTTTGGTATGATATACATTTCCAGAAATTTTTCCATTTCACACAGGTTGTCAAATTTCTTGTCATATAGTTATGTGTAGTAATTTCTTACAATCCTTTGTATTTCTGTGGTATGAGTTGTGATTTCTCCTTTGTTGTATCTGATTTTGTTTATTTAGGTTCTCCCTCTTTTTTTTTCTTGATGAGTCTAGTTAATGGTTTGTCAATTTTGTTTATCTTTTCAAAAAACTAAGTCCTGGATTTTCTGATCCTTTGAATTGTGCTTTTAGTATCTATGTTGTTTAATTCTTCTCTGATCTTGATAATTTCCTTCCTTCTATTTGTTCTGGGCATTGTTTGTTATTGTTGTTCTAGTTCTTGAAGCTTTATGGTTAGGTTGTTTGTATGAGTTTCTTTTAGCCTTTTTAGGTAGGCCTGTATTGCAATGAATTTTCCCCCGAGGACTGTCTTCACTGTGTCCCATAGGTTTTGGGGTATTGTGAATTCATTGTCATTATTTTCCAGACACTTTTTGATTTTTTCTTTTATCTCATTATTAACCCATCCCATACTTAGTAGCATGTTATTCAGTCTCCATGAATTGTATTGTTTTTGGATTTTTTCCTTGAGATTGGTTTCTAGTTTCAAGCCATTGTGATCTCAGAAGATGCTTGGTATGATTTCCATTTTCTTGAAATTGTGGAGGTTTGTTTTGTGTCTTACCATGTGGTATATCTTTGAGAATATTCCATGTACATTAGAGATGAATGTGTATTTCACTTCTTTGGAGTGAAAAGTTCTGCATATGTCAGTTAAGTCCATTTCATCTAGAGTGTTGTTCAATGCTATGATATCCTTAGTGAATTTTTGCTAGGAAGATCTGTACATTGTTGATAATGGGGTATTGAAATCCCCTACTATTAGTGTGTTGCTGTCTTATCCTTATTGAATTCCTCCAAGATTTTCCTTTTATATTTGGGTGCTCCTAAGATGTGTGCATATATATTTATAAGGGTTGTGTTTCCTTGATGGATTGTTCCCTTAAGTATTATGAAATGTCTTTCTTTGTCTCTTTCTGTATCCTTCATTGTGAAATGTTTTGTCTGATATAAGTATTGCTACCCCATCCTTTTTTGTTTTATGTCCATTTGCTTGAAATATATTTTTCCTTCTCTTCACTTTCAGTCTGTGTCGATGTTTTGTTCTGAGGTGTCGATGTTTTGTTCTAGCAGACAGCATATATGTAGGCTTTGTTTTCTTATCCATTCAGGTACCCTATGTCTTTTTATTGGTGCATTTAATCCATTTGCATTTAAGTTTATTATTGAGAGGTACTTCTTCATTGACATGTTTCCTGTATTCCTCTCTGTCTCTCTTTGTTTCTTCATCTTTTTAAAACAGGTCTTTTAGCATCTCTTGTAGTGCTGGTTTGATGGAGGTGTATTCTTTTAGCCTTATTTTGTCTGGGAAACTCCCTATTTCACCTTCCGTTTTGAATGAGAGCCTTGCTGGGAAGAGTATTTTTGATTGCAGGCCTTCATTTTTCATTACATGGAGTAATATATATATATATATATATATATATATATTTTTTTTTTTTTTTTTTGCCATTTCCTTCTGGCTTTTATTGTTTCTGTTCAGAAATCATTTGATAACCTTATTGGAGCTCCCTTTTATGTTATTTTCTGTTTCTCTCTTGATGCTTTCAGGATTATCTCTTTTTCTTTGAAGTTTGTCATTTTAATTATGATGTATCTTGGAGTAGGCCTGTTTGGGTTCACCTTCTTTGGGACCCTGTGTGCTTCCTGAACTTGAGTGACTCTTTCACTCATCATTTTAGGGAAATTTTCTGTCATTACTTTAATTTTTTTAATTTTATTTATTATTTTTCAGAGAGAGGGGAAGGGAGAGAGGAAGGGAGGGAGAGAAACATCAATGTATGGTTGCTTTTCACCTGCCTCCAGCTACAAACCTGGCTGGAGACCTAGCTTGCAACCTAGTTAGGTTGCCCTGGCTGGGAATTGAACCAGTGACCTTTAGATTCACAGGCTGGCACTTTATCTACTGTTTCACCAGCCAGGGCTCTGTCATTACTTTTTCACACAGGTTTTCTATCCCTTGATCCTCTTCCTCTTCTCCTCCTTCTGGTATCCCTATGATAGAGATATTGTTGCATTTCGTGTTGTCTTGTATCTCTCTTAAAACCTCTTCATTCTTTTTCAGTGTTTTTTGTTGTTGTTGTTGTTGTTGTTGTTGCAAGGTCTGGTTATTTTTTTCCCTGTTGTCCTCCCTTCACTGATCTGATCCTCTGCTTCATCTAACCTGCTTTGAATTCCTTCTATTGTATTCTTCAGTTCTGACATTGTGTTTGTCATTTCCTCCTGGTTCTTACTAATGGTTTCTATGTCCTTTTTAATGCTGGTGTAATTTTTAGTAAGTTTCTTGTAGTTGCCTTGGAGTTCTTTGTAATTTTCTTTGAGTTCTGTGAGCTAGTTGAGCTTTCTTATAAAGAGTTGTTTGAATTTCATGTCTGATGGCTTGCTTGTGTCTATTTCAGTTCTCAGTTTGTCTGGTGATTCCTCCTGCCCTTTTGGTGATGAACTGTTTCTTTTTCTCCCCATTTTGGGTGTCTTTTTTTGCTTGTTTTTGTTTCTTGGATTAATCTGCTGTGAGTCCCTGCCTTTGTGGAGTGCCCTTCTATATTAGATTTGTGGGGTTCAGTAGTGCTGTCTCCTAAATTTTCTCAACCTGTTACTCTTGGGGTGCCCTTTATATCATTAGCTTGGGCTGTCTGGTTATATTTTGGATTTGTTTTATGCATTGCTCCTTTCACTCCAGTTAGCTGATTGAGAGACACTCCTTCTTTCACATCTCATAGACTGTTATTGAGCTGCTCCTAAAATAGAACTACCAGTCCAGGCAAAACAACCACACCTTCAAAGATATCTTACTCCTTTAATCTCCCTTTTGACTGCCTATGAACCTAGCTAAATATCCGTACCCTCCAAGGTAACCCCCACTTTTAATCACACCCTCAGCTGCAACTGAGCCAGTCTTAATAGGGATGTAGATATGATAAGACTGTTATAACAGGGGGAAAACGATTAAGTTGACTTATAGATAATTTTGAAGGGTGCAAAGGGGTAGCAAAGATAGTGGGGATGCGTGAAAGAAAGCCAACTTTATCTCTTATATAGAAATGGGGAGGGGGAAAAATCAGAATACCTCAAGTGCGAGTGAACAGTATTAAGTCTATATATATAGTTGCCACATTTACCTACCTCTCCACCCTCAATGAGCACTGATTAGTCAAGGTGGAGCCAGTACTATTGTTCTTTTAGCAGAAAAAAAGAATGTGTAGCCCCTAGTACTGCACCCACAAAAAGCATTTTAAGAGGCTGGGGAGGGAGGAATACTTAGATTTAGGACTGGGAATGAGTTGTAGCAGGAGAGTGAGTAGACTTTAAAACAAGAGTAGGAAGAGGATCTTAGGTAGTTAGAAGAATTGAGAGGAGGGAGGAGTAAAAATATGGGATTTGGGATACACTATGTTAGAAACACTATTTACTTAAAATGCACTAATTATGAGGGTTGGAAGTAACTTTTGAAAAGCATAAGTTAGGGATTAATAGTTCACGTAGCTCTCAGTGTAACTCAGGTGCTTGAGATTAGCAGTGATCCATTTCCTGAGTCTGCCTCTTTTTCTTGATCAAATCTCTGCAGTCTATAGTCAGGCTGCAGGGCCTTGGTGTGGCAGGGCCTATGGCTACCACAGTCAGGGCTGATTCTGAGTGTCACATCCCCGGTAGGCTGAACATACAGTAGCCTAGCTGGGTTTCAGCACTGCTGGCATTTGGGGGCCCTCCATTTTTGCGCTGGTTCCATGGGAAGAACTGCAGGGTGGTTTGCGGTGTCGATGGCTCCCTCCCCCTCTGACTCCTGGAGGGGGTTTCTGCCTGCAATGGGCACCTGGTTCTAGGAGGTGGTCCATGCTGTCTTTGTGTGTGTGCGGTGGCTAGCCCTCCCAGTTCAGCTCTTCAAGGAAGTTTTTGCTGCCTGGGCCTTTGATGGGTGCCTGGCTCCACAAGGGAGCTGGCATTCCATTCCTGCAGGTGATGGCTACCTCTCCCCCTCCAGCTCTCTGAGGAGGTTTTAGCCCCCAGCAATGTGCCAGCAGCAAGTTCCCGTGAGGCACAGTTTTGAACTCCAGTTTCCATAGGAGCCTGTGCGACAGTGTGGGTGTGCAGGGTTGGGCCTCCCTTCTCACTGGGGCTCTGAGCTGCCCTCTCCCTCAGTGGTGCAGCTGTGCAATTTTCAACCCTTACACCACCCCAGCTGGTGTACTCCCCAACTCTATACTCCTGCTCCTGGGGGTCTCTCCTATTCTGCCTCTGGCCCCAGGAGGTGCTTCCTCTATCTCAGCCTCCAGATCTTGGCTCTCAAATAGTCCCTCCCCTGCAGGTGTTCAATGCCTCAATCCCCCTGAGTCTGCGCTCACTGTCGACACTTTGCTGCTCAGATTTCTAGTCAGGGGGGAGCCTGAAGCTGTCTTCATTCAGAGCCACCCCTCTGGCCAGAGCCACCACTGCCCAGAGCTAACTTAGGCCCACTGGCCTGGCCAGTTCTGAACTGTCTCATGTTTTCCTGTATGTCTCTGCAGTCTCTGGGCTGTGCACCCTGAGTCCAGGTGCTTACTGCTCCAATTCACAGGACCTGCAGATGTCTCATGCTCCCTACCCTATCCTCCAGCTGCTCTGGCACTTTAGAACACAGTCAGCACTGACCTCTACTCTGTTGTCATCTTTCTCTGATTTTGCCAACTTTGACCTCTTTATTTTGACCCTTCTTGTTGTGCGGAAAATGGGGTTTAATTCGCACTTTTCTGATGATATTGTAATATTGAGCACATTGTCATGTTGTCAATGTAAGAAACATTTAACCTGATAGGAGGGAAGATGGCGACAGAGTAGAGAGCAGTGCTGATGGTGTTCTCAAGTACCAAAGCAGCTGGAGGACAGGATAGGGAGCGTGAGACGTCTTCAGGACCCTGGGGATTGGAACGGGCAGCATCTGGACACAGGGGAGCACGGCCCAGAGGCGGAGAAGGCCAGCAGGACAGTGGGTGAGGTGTTCCCAACCAACCGGCCGGTGGGCCCCGGTGGGCCCAGGTCGGCTCTGGGCAAGGTCGGCTCTGGGCAGGGGCGGCTCTTCCCAGAGGGGCACTTTTGACTGGAGCCAGTTTCGGGCTCCCTGGTGACTGGAAGTCTCAGCAGTGAAGTGCGGGCAGTGAGGGCAAACGCCTTAGGGAACGTGGAATTGAACTCTTGCAGGGGAGGGGACTGTGTGACAGACTCACCCCGGCAACAGGGAGAGGAGGCTCCGTGCGGGGCTAGAGGCGGAGGAGAGGAGTCCTGCGGGAAGCCAGAGCTGGGGAGCGGGAAGTGCACTGGCCAGGGTGGCGAGAGGGCCGAAGACGGAGCTGCGGGTCCACCGGGGAAACAGCAGCTAGAAGCCCCTGTGAGAGGGGAGGCCCAGCCCTGTGCAACCACACAGGCCCCCGGGCTCTGCGGGAGGATCCAAACAACGAGCCGGAGAGCCGGCAAGCAGGGAACTAGTGGCGGGAGACCCTCCACTGCCGGAGACAGAGGCCGCACCGCCCATGCCTGGGAGGGGCTCATCACAGAGGCTGCGTAAAGGACTCCGAGGAGAGCTGATTGGCTTGGAGGCGTGGTGCTCGCCCCGGAAGGGTGGGACAGTGTAGGCGGACCCCGGACAGTGTTGACTGACAGGCCCGGCCGCCTCCCGGAACTGCGGGGGTGGGGCCAGTCATCACAGGGACCAGCAAAGTCGCGGGCTGCCCTAAAGAAGTGCTGGGGGCGTGTCCTGGGCAGGAAACTCCGCCAGGAGCGGGAGGGGGATGCCTGCCGGCTCCAGAACACCAGCAGCCCTAAAACACAGCCAGGCTGCAGAAGGCCCAGCCTACCTGGGGGCAGACACTCAGAATCAGCCCTACTGTGACAATCAGAGGCCCTGCCATGCGCCAAGACCAACTAGAATATAGACTATAGACTGTAAAGTCCTGACCAAGAAAAAGAGGCAGCATCAGGAAAGGGATTGCTGCCAATCTCAAGCACCTGAATTATACCGAGAGCAATCTGATCTATTACGCCCCAACGTATCCTTTGCAAAAGTTACTCCTCACATATTCTTAATCCCCCCCATACCTCAATCCACCTAAATACCCAAGACCCTCCCCCTACTCTCCAATTAAAGTCTATTCACTCTGTGGCTATAACACATTCCCAGTCCTCAATCTAAGTATTCCTCCCTTCCCCAGCCTTTCTAAACCCTTTCTTTATTCTTTTATTCCTTCCTGTTTTTTTTTTTTTTTTTTTTTTTTTAATTTTTCTTTTACTTTTCTTCCTGGTAAAGCCCACAGGTTCTGGCTCTACCTAGACCAATCTGAAATCATAAAGGGGGAACACACAGCTAAAAACTTTCTTTATTAATATTGATTTCTCGTTGTCTTGTGACGTTCTCCCTCCATCCTGTTTTTTTTTTTTCTTTTTTCTTTTTTTCTTTCTTTCTTCCTCCTTTCTTTTCTCCCTGATAAAACCCACTGGTCCTCGCTCCACCGGGACCAAACAGAGACCATAAAGGGTGAACAGAAACCTAAACCTTTTCTTTATTGATATTGATTTCTCTTTCTCTTGTGACATTCTCCTTTTTTTTTTCCTTTTTTTTTTTTTTCTCCTCTGCTAAAAGCTCTCAGGTCCAGGCTCCATCTGCACCAGTCAGGGATTATTAAGGGTTAACAGCCATCTAAAACCTTTCTTCTTATTATTATTATCATTTTTATTTTTTTTTATTTTGCAATTTTTTCTTGGGGGGGGTTTGGTTTGGTATGTTGTTTTTGGGTTTTTGTTGTTGTTGTTGTTGTTTGTTTTTGTTTTTGTTTTTTGTTTTTTGTTTTTGTTTCTCCTAAAAGCCTGCAGGACCAGAATACAACCAGACAGCCCAAATAAAGGACACACCAAAACAGCAAGTGGAGAAAATCTGGGAGATGGCAACATTGAACTCCACAAATCTCCTATCACAGAAGGGAGCTCAACTAAGGCAAGGAAGCAAAGCAGGTTAACCCAAGGAAAGAACAAAAATAAATAAATAAATAAATAAAGAGCAAGCAAGAACAGACACCCAAAATGGGGAAAAAAAGAATCAGTCCATCACCAAAAGGAAAGGAAGAATCCCCAGAAAGAACACAAAATGAAACAGAGGCACCTGGAATATCAGATAAGGAATTCAAAAGAATGATGATAGAGA